>CAIGQQ010034334.1:2100653-2115690 GCA_903798035.1 Danio albolineatus
CACACACACACACACACACACACACACACACACACACACACACACACGCACACACACACACACTAGGGTGAATTTATCTTACCCAATTCACTAATAGCACATGTCTTTGGACTTGTAGGGGGAAACGGAGCACCCGGAGGGAACCCACGCCAACACGTGGAGAACATGCAAACTCCAGAGATATGCCAACTGACCCAGCCGAGGCTCGAACCAGCGACCTTCTTGTTATGAGGCAATTGTGCTACCAACTGCGCCACCGTGAGGCCCAGCAACATATTTTAGGTTTCTTATTTCCAATGAGCTGGATGAGTTTAATTATTCAAGTTTTGCATCTGCTGCACAAAACATTTGCCAGAGTAATCGGTGGTTCATTCCAAACTGATTCATAGGAAAGTGAGTGAGAACGTTAAATTCATTCATTCATTTTCTTTTCGGCTTAGTCCCTTTATTAATCCGGGGTCGCCACAGCGGAATTAACCGCCAACTTATCCAGCATTTGTTTTACGCAGCGGATGCCCTTCCAGCCACAACCCATCTCTGGGAAACACATCCATACATTCACACACATACACTACGGACAATTTAGCTTACCCAATTCACCTGTACCACATGTCTTTGGACTGTGGGGGAAACCGGAGCACCCGGAGGAAACCCACGCAACCACGGGGAGAACATGCAAACTCCACACAGAAATGCCAACTGGCCCAGCCGGGGATCGAACCAGCGACCTTCTTGCTGTGAGGCGAACGTGCTAACCACTCGGCCACTGTGGCGCCGTGAGAACGTTAAATTAAAATTCTAAATATACAAAAAGTAAATATTTTTACTTTTTATAATGAGTAATGAAAAAAAAATATTTGACTTGCTACACTGGATAACCCATATAAGATATGGATATCAAAACTTTTCAAAAGTTCAACAGTAGTTAAAACTAAATTTAATAACACTATAGAGACTTAGTTTTATGAATGCAATATCAGCTCTTTTTAAATAAAATAATATTTAACACCTTTACTGTTCTTCATTCAAAAACCTGAAAACCTTCTAGCAAGAAGTGTATATATATCATATATAAATATATATATAATTCAGAATGAATAAGCAGCATAAATTAATAAAATTCTGAATGGAAGCGGTGGAATCATATATATTAAATAAAAGCATTTGCATTCACACAACTAACATCTACAACTTTGCAGAAACTTTAACGATGTGGCAATGCGTAAAAACGAATGCGCCTCACATAAATACATAATGCTAACCAAGAAGGAGTGCCATTAAGTTTTCATTCGGGTCCTCTCGTGTGATACGCTTCACCGTTTAATTGAATTCCTTTGATTTATTTTTAACTTCACCTTTTTTTTTTCCTCCTTCTCAAGGAAGAAAAAAGGAGTCTGAGAACTAAAGAAAGGCAGATGATGTGAAAATGTCAGACACATACCTGTTAACATTAGGATGTGAAAATTAGGGATAAGCTCACCATAATAAGGGAAACTATGAATAAATAAATAAATAAAATAAAATAAATAAATAAATCCCCATATTAATTATGTTCTTCTGGAGCTGTTTCATTGTAAATAAACAGTTAAACGGTCAGTCAATTTTTTATATTATTATTTAATACGCAAATTTAATAGAATACATTAGCAAAAAGTTTAGTTTATTAAAATTACCTATTATAAAGAAATAGAATCAACTTATCAAATCTCATTCATCTCATTAATCTTTATAATGGAAGCATTAGATTGTTTTTTTTAACGTTTTATGTTCATTTAGGACAGAATTTGTTGTTATAAGATGTTATTAGATGTTATTATTATTAATTATTTGTATATGTGTAGCATGCACAGAATCTGTTTGGGAAACAGTGTCTATTTATCACTATGGAGCGCGTCAGCTGACAGTCACGCTCCACTTTATGACTGTTTTGAGGATTGCATAGGAGAAGCGACGGCACCTGTAATAAAAAGGAAAGGGAATGCCGCCGTTTTTATGTTTATTTCAGTGTTTCATGCCTGAATAAAACGAAAGCACAGAACGGACTCACATTTAAGAGCAAGGGTTCGGCGGTATGGGTTGCGAATAGGGAGGATCGGCTCTTTAATGTTTATAGACACCCGTCGGAGAAAGACTGAAAATTCGGGAGAAATACGGGAAAACACCTTTATGTGATGGTAGCGGGATAGAACTGTAAAATACGGGAGGAAAAACTGGAGGGTTGACAGGTATGGTCAGACATGATTCTATATTCCAAATGCACTACTGTATGTCATAAAAAACTTGGTTTGGAGAAGTAACTTTCAAATGTCTTTCTCAAGAACAGCTGCTAGTTTTTTATAATTTGCTGTTTATTTACAAACTTGATCTATGCTCCGTAATGCGCTTGATGCTGAAAATTTAACTCTAGAGTTTAACAAAGTGATTTTATTGACATTTTAGGAGTTTGAAACAATATAAGAAATACAACATAATACAGTATAACTATGTCACAAAAAATTTTTTGTTGTATTTTTCAATATTAAAAGTTGTCAGATCAGAGATCAAGATCACATACAGTAATGCAATTTGAAAGTATAAAGAAATGACAGACACTTTACCTTACTTCACTTTACACAAATTACACTTTTGGTGTGTTGTTGAGGGTTTAGATATCGTTCATTCATTTTCTTTTCTGTTTAGTCCCGTTATTAATCTGGGGTCGCCACAGCGGAATGAACGGCCGACTTATCCAGCACATTTAAGCAGCGGATGCCCTTTCAGCTGCAACCCATTACTGGGAAACATCCATACACACTCATTCACACACATACACTACGGACAATTTAGCTTACCCAATTCACCTACCGAATGTCTTTGGGTTTTTAGCTGTTAAGTCTGCCCTATTTCTGTTTTTTTTTAAGATTGCAGAAGGATGGTTTGACTAGAAATGTACAGTTTTTTCACCATCATACTGATAACTTTTTAGTCATTCAGCTACAGTTTGTACCGCTGTAGTTAAAAACCAATTTTAACATACAGCATAAAGTCAAAATTATTAGCCCTTCAATGATTTATTTTGATTTATTTTTTATATATATTTCCCAAATGATGATTAACAAAGCAAGGAATTTTTCACAGTATTTCCTATAATGTCTTTTCCTTCTGGAGAAAGTCTTACATGTTTTATTTCAGCTAGAATAAAATCAGTTTTATTAAAAAAAATAATAATAAAATAATAATAATAATAATAATAATAATAATAATAATAATAATAATAATAATAAATATTTTAAGGTTAATATTATTAGCCCCCTTGAGCATTTTTTTTGACTGTCTACAGAACAAACCATCATTATACAATGACTTGCCTAATTAACCTAGTAAAGCCTTAAAATTGTACGTTAAGGTAAATACTAGCATCGTGAAAAATATCTAGTAAAATATTCTGCACTGGCTACATGGTGGTGCAGTAGGTGTCGTCTCACAGCAAGAAGGTCGCTGGTTCGAGCCTCGGCTAGATCAGTTCGCATTTCTGTTCGGAGTTTGCATGTTCTCCTCGTGTTCGCGTGGGTTTACTTCGGGTGCTCCGGTTTCCCCCACAGTCCAAAGATATGCGGTATAGGTAAGCTAAATTGTCCGTAAGTGTATGTGTGTGTATGAGAATGTATGGATGTTTCCCATAGATGGGTTGCGGCTGGAAGGGCATCCGCTGCATAAAAATAAATGCTGGATTACTGGTTTATTCCGCTGTGGCGACCCCGGATTAATAAAGGGACTAAGCCAAACAAAAAATTTATTAATGAATATTCTGTACTGTCATCATGTCAAAGATAAAATAAATCAGTTATTAGATTAAAGTTATTGAAACTATTATGTTTAAAAATGTTTTGAAATAAATAATTCTGTTAAACAGAAATTGGGAAGAAAAAAAACAGGTTGGATAATTCTGGATGACTAATAATTATATATTAAATAAATAAATATGGTAATCATTTACACAATACATCAAAACTCAAAGTAACTCTTTTTTGTCTTTCTTTCTTTTATTTTATTTACTTTTTTGGTAAGGGTTTGTCTACCCAAGGCCCTACTCTTATTCCCTGTTTGCTGAGGCTAAATGAACTTCCTATTAAGTTTGCATGAGAAGCATGTTTGATGATTTCGCAGATGGTGTAGCCACAGGACAGAGAGACAATTAATTCCACCAACTCAATTATCTGTTGCTGTTAAAACAAATAAAGGATCAGAAAGACCTCAAAAACACAAAACCTATCCAGACACGGCCCAGCGGTACACAAAGGTTTTGCAAAACTAAAAACACTTAACAGTGTAGTGAAATGGCTCATCCATACTTCACGTAGAAAATGAGTTTCTGCACACGGCAGGATTTTATTCATTTATTTATTTATTTTGTTTTATTGGCACAGATACCAAACCCTTCACTGGCCAGTGTCCTGTGTTGTGACTTCAATCCTGCTATGTCTGTTTACCAGCATCTGGTACTCAAATCTGAATGTTTTAAACATTTTGTGCTGTCGAGAAGTTCTTAGCACTTTGACACAACTACTTTAGTAGGTTTTCTACATTAGCAGTACTCTGAAAAAATGATTCATTGGATTTACATAAATTCACAAACAATTTACATGGGCTGAATTTAAACAAACAAATTAAATATTACATTGACCAGCTAAGGTCCCACTTTATATTGTGTCGCTTATACCTGTGAACTTGTGGTAATTAGATGTGTACATAGTATGTTACTGCAGTGTATGTACACACTGGTACATAGTATTTACTTGTGTAATACTGGTGTAACTACACTCATGTAACAACCCACTGAATAGTATGTGTAAGTACAAATGTGTAACAGGACATTGGTAACAACACTACGAAAGTACACATCTGTAACAAGAGTTATGTAAGTGCATTGTGTAACAACAATACTGTATGTACTTGCAGATGTTTTCCCACTTCCACACCTGTTTGCAGATCATGTACTTGTGAACACTGTATGGCAGAACTAATGCTGCATTAGAAGGTTTCACCTTATGATACCAGTGTACTTACATGGTAAATCCACAGAAACTGTCCACTTAATATAAAGTGTAAAATGGTATGTTTTGTTGTACATTTGAGATACATGTCCTTCTTGTACACGTCCACGAGAAGGCGAGGCTATGTAATATATAATAATACATCATTTTCACAGTTTTTTTTTAAAAATATGTTTAACATGGCATTTCACAGCGTCATATACATTCACGGCCATTTTATTAGGTACACCTGCCTTACTGCTCGTTAACGCAAATTTCTAATCAGCCAATCACATGGCAGCAACTCAGTGCATTTAGGCATATAGACATGGTCAAATCGATCCACTGCAGTTTAAACCGAGCATCAGAATGGGGAAGAAAAGAGATTTAAGTGACTTTGAATGAGGCATGGTTGTTGGTGTCGGCTGGTCTGAGTATTTCAGAAACTGCTGATCTACTGGAATTTTCATACACAACCATCTCTAGGGTTTATAGTGAATCATCAGAAAAATACAAAATATCCAGTAAGTGCCTCAGTTTTGTGGGCGCAGATGCCAGAGGTCAGAGGATAATGGCCAGACTGGTTCGAACTGATACAGTACAAACGCAACAGCAACTCAAATAACCACTTGTTACAACCGAGGTCTGCAGGAGAGCATCTCTGAACACACAACACGTCCAACCTTGAGGCAGATGGGCTACAGAAGCAGAGGACCACACCGGGTGCCACTCTTGTCAGCTAAGAACTGAGGCTACAATTCATACAGGCTCACCAAAATTACACAACAAAAGATTGGAAAAATGCCTGGTCTGATGAGTCTCGATTTCTGCTGCGACATTAAGACAGTAGGGTCAGAATTTGGCATCACGACATGAAAGTATGGATCTATCCTGCATTGTATCAACGGTTCAGGCTGTTGGTGGTGGTGTAATGATGTGGGGGATGTTTTCTTGGCACACTTTGGGTCCATTAGAACCAACTAAGCATTGTGTCAATCTCACAGCCTACCTGAGTATTGTTGCTGATCATGTCCATCCCTTTATTTCCAAAATGTACTCATCTTCTGATGACTACTTCCAGCAGGATAACGTACCATGTTATAAACCATGAATCATCTCAGACTGGTCTCTTGAACATGACAATGAGTTCACTGTACTCAAATGGCCTCCGCAGTCCCCAGATCTCAATCCAATAGAACACCTTTGGGATGTGATGGAATGGGAGATTCACATCATGGATGTGCAGCCAACAAATCTGCAGCAACTGCGTGATGCTATCATGTCAATATGCACTAAAATCTCTGAGGAATATTTCCAGTACCTTGTTGAATCTATGCCAAGAAGGTCCAACCCAGTTCTAGTAAGGTGTACCTAAAAAAGTGGCCGATAATTGTATGTGAGTGAATTAAGAGGCATCCTCTTTTAGACAGAATGTTCCAGTGTACAGTAGGTGAGAATTGACTGAACTTGTCAATATCGACCTTTCACGGTGATTGTTATTATCTAACAGTGCTATTTTTCTTGATTTTCTTGCCCTTTATGATCACAACACGACCAAAGGTACGGCAGAAGCTAAAGGTCACTTTTTTAGTGGCCACAATTTAATTCCCCTTGCCCTTGAGAGGGATGTAGTGTTCAGCCGGGCTGATGGCGATAGGGTTTATCCTTGAGTGAATGGCGTCCCTCATCGATCACTGAGATTGTGGAACTGAATGAGTGAACGTGAAGGGAATGTGTCTATCAAGAGCCACAGAAACACTGGATATGAACAGCTTGTGGCTCGACAAATTGCTCTAATGCTTTACCCCCGCCTGCAAATATGAGTTTTATGATTGAAACGGGAGACACTACACGAAATCGGTCTTCTGATTTTATTTGACAGCGAAAATCCTCCTTTTATCTCAGCCAAAAGTTTTCTGAACGCTTATCAGAGCAGAACTTTCATCTGTTTTAAAAGCGACTGATCAACATGCATGAACAAACAGCAATTGATTGGAAAAATGTGGTGAAGAGATGCGTTTTTTTAAGAGATGCCATCATAATAAAACAAAGGATAACAGGTCCATTATCTCATGACTGAGAGCATTAGTCTTTTATCACCATTATCGCAAATGCACTTCTTGTTTCAGTCGATACAAAACATTAAGCTTGACTGAGCTAGCAGTGCTTGCTGGTGTAATATGATAATATAGAAGAAGACTGACAAGCTGAAGCTCTGTATGCAGTGTGCTTATCAGCTGCTTCTGAGGAGGCTCTTTAATTAAGTATCTCATGTTAAACTATATATCCATTCATCCATCCATCCATTCATCCATCCATCCATCCATCCATTCATTCATTCATTCATTCATTCACCATCTGTCCATCTATGTATCCATCCTCCTCCTATCCAGCTATCCATCTATCTATCTATCTATCTATCTATCTATCTATCTATCTATCGATCTATCGATCTATCTATCTATCTATCTATCTATCTATCTATCTATCTATCTATCTGTCTGTCTGTCTGTCTGTCTGTCTGTCTGTCTGTCTGTCTGTCTGTCTGCCTGCCTGTCTGTCTGTCTGTCTGTCTGTCTGTCTGTCTGTCTGTCTATTTCCCATCCTTCATCCACCTATCCATTCATCAATTCATCATCTTTCCATCTATTTCCATCTATCCATCATCCTAGTATCCAACAATCCATTCTGCATCCATCCATAATTCATTCATTCATTCATTCATTCATTAATTCATTCATTCATTCATTCATTCATTCATTCACTCATTCATCCATTCATTCAGTCATTTAGTCATTTATTCATTCATTCATTCATTCATTTATTCTCCTTCTGTCAATCCATCTAACCATTTAACCTGCCATTCATCATCCTCTTTCCATACATCAAACAATCCATCCATCAATTCATTCATCCGTCATTCCATCCTCCTTTCCTTCTATCCATCCATCTATCAATTTATCCATCCTTTCACCTTCCTCCATCCATCCGTCCATCCATCCATTCACTCACCCTTCCACCCCTTCATTCATTCATTCATTCATTCATTCATTCATTCATTTATTCATTCATTCGTCATCCTATCCATTCATCCATCGATTGACTCATTTATTTATCATCCTTCTAGCCATCCATCTATCGATTCATCCACCCACCCATCCTTCCATCCATTCATTCATTCATCATCCTATCCATTCATCCATCAATTGATTAATTATTCGATCATCCTTCTATCATCCATTAATTCATCAGCTTTCTATCCATCCATCTATTCATTCATCCACCTATCCATCCATCCATCCCTTCATTCATATTTTTTCTACCCATTCATCCATCCTCCATCCATCAATCCATCCATCCATCCATCCATCCATCCATCCATCCATCCATCTATCCCTTCTATCCATCCTTTCCTTCTATCCATCCATCCATTTATCCATCCAGTCACCATCCTCCTTCAATCCGTCTATCTATCCATTCACCCAACCTTCCACTCTCTCATTCTTTCATTCATTCATTCATTCATTCATTCATTCATCCATCCATCCATCCATCCATCCATCCATCCATCCATTCATTCATCCATAGTTTTAAATGGCTAATAAAAAAATCACAATCAAATCATTCAAATAATGTTTAAACTGAATGTAATGTTAGCTGAACTTTTTTTTGATCCACTTATGTAGAAAATACATATTTAGAACATAACTTGCATAACTTTAAATGTCATGACACAGTAAAGATTATAATCAAGTACTTTTAGTAAGTTAGACAGCACTATTTATAGTTACAAAGTGCACTTAGGGAATATACAGGTAATCCTTAGAAAGTAGGTGCCTTAAAGGGAGTTATATAAAAAAATAAAATAAAATAAAAACTATCTTTGGATAAATCAGCATACTCTACTGTTTTTCAAGAGAAAAAAGTCTCAGATGGCCAAAGGGTGAGTAAATAAAGCAATTTTTTCAATTTTGCTGAACTATCCCTTTAAGGCTGTACTTCAAATTTTCAATATTGGAGGTTGTGTAAACACGTCAGCTGGGAGAAAGGTAGAAATAAACACCTCCGTTTAATAATTCAATCTGAGGACATCCAGTCTTCTCTGTCAATCTTACTGAGATCCACTGATATATTAAAGTTTGCCCAGGTTCTGAATTGTCCCTTGGAACATGTCCGTATTTTTCCAGAACATAGTAAGACAACAGTTCAATCATTGCGTCCTGTATGTCAATACACAATTTATTTCCAACTCCAGGACCTAGGATGGCTTAGTTGTACTGAAGAGAAAGTGAAGCTCTCAACTAATATAATACAACAGTGATTAAATCAATCCATAACCTCTAAAAGCTTAAAACCTATGACGTCCCACAAGAATAACCTTGCACAAAAATAAACGGGCAGTTTCTGCAGGTAGATGAACATCTGTAGGACTGCAAAGATGACGGTATGAACAAGGTTTGTAATTCTGATTTATATTCTCATCAGCTCACTCAAATAATAATGGAAAATACTTATTCATTCACTCATTCATTTTCTTCTCGGCTTAGTTTATTTTTTCAAAGAGGTAATGATTCGCACTCATCAAGTAATAGCTTCGTGTTGTTTTTATTTTTACATTCCTCATGTGACTCAAAAACACAAATGTTTCGGCACAATGCCTTCCTCAGTGTGTAACACAATCCTCTCCTTCCACCCTTTTTATCCCAAAGTCAATCACATTGCGTCATTAGACGACTACTCCATAATCAAAAAAAAAAAAACAATCTCATTTTCATTTCATCATTCCATGATTAACCACATAAGGACTATTTACCTTCATATTTAAAACATTATTTTACAGAGAAATAACATATAGCATATAACATATATATTAGTTTATTTTTTCCCCATTTTCTGCTTAATTGAGAGATTTTTTCAACGTTTCTAAACATAATAGTTTTTTCTTTGCCATGATGTAAAATAATATTTTACCAGTTATTTTTCAAGACACTTCTATACAGCTTAAAATGACATTTAAAGACTTAACTAGGTTAATTAGGTTAACTAGGCAAGTTATTGTATACTGATGGTTTGTTCTGTAGATTATTGGGAAAAAATAGCTTAAATGGGCTAATCGTTTTACCTTAAAATGGTTTTTAAAAAAAATAAAAACTGCTTTTATTCTAGCCAAAATAAAACAAATTAGACTTTCTCCAGAAGAAAAAATATTATCAGACATTCTATGAAAATTTCCTTGCTCTGTTAAACATCATTTGGGGAATAAAATAAATAAATAAATAAAAATAATCTAATAATTCTGACTTCAACTGTCTCTTTGGAAAGGAAACACCTTGGGCTTTACTATCCATCATCTAGAGTTTAATGGTGCTTTCACGTCAGTGGTTCGGTTCATTTGGTCTGGACCAAGGGCAACAAATGATACAGTGTAGTATTTTTCTGCCATTTTGTGTCCACACTGATTGCTTTGGTCCGAACCAAAATGCAGTCATGTGACAAAATCCAAATCACTCATTGGCCAGATGTTATTGACCGTATTTCCTAAACTGCTTTTCGATTGGTCACAACTAACATGTGGGAAAATGCCAATGGAACTCCTGAAGTAGACAAACCGGCAGACATAAAATGTCGCTGCACTGGCTGATTGTTTCCTTGGTCATAGTCAGGGCCAGACGGAATCTGCGGACATTTTTTGCTATTTCTGCGGAGTCTTTTGTTAAAAATCTGCGGATTTATGCGGAATGATTTTAGGATTATCATAACTAAAAATTTCATATATGAAATAAAAAGTAATAACTTTTTAACCTATATTTAATGTTTACAATGTGAATCCAATTATACCCACTTTATTTAATAAACAAAGCAAGTCTCTCGTATAAAATCACTTGTAAAAGACAGAAAATAGTACTTTACAAACTGTGTTGTAAATAAACCATATTAATATTTTCATAATAATCAATATTTTTACTAGAATTAATTTGAAAACTGAATAAATATACATTTACACACATTTACACCAGTAAATAAACAGAATCAATGATGGGCTCAAAATCTGCGGAAATCTGCGGAATTCTGCGCGCGCAGATTCCGTGTGGCCCTAGTCATAGTATACGTATACTATATAGTTTGTAAACATCACTTTAGACAAACTATACAGTTCGAGAATGAAGTGCGGCAGCGGCTAGAAAACAATGTTTTAATGCATTGCAATCGGCGAAGGCGTTGGAGGAGGCGTGAATTAATTCAGCTAAACTGTGACATGGTCATCTTCCAGCAATATTACCAACGATCCATCAGGTAATGTTTTTCCCTCTCTGTTTCTCTCTGTTTAAGGCCCCGTTTACACTAGTGCGTTTTCGTTTTAAAACGCATAAGTTTTGCTACGGTTACGCCATCCGTCCACACTACGCCGAGTTTTCGAGGTGCGAAAACGGAGCGTTTTGAAATATCCTTCCCTTATTCGTCAAGCGCACGTGGCTATAACGTCACTGGCAGACGGCAGACCAGCCTTCACCGTAAACACTGTATTTTCGATAGCCATGGATGTTTTATATTCATTTCTTACTTTAAGTAACAACTCGACCTCGTCGTCTGTCCACTAAAAGACCTCTCTTGCTTTCTTTACCATCGCGTTCGTCGTTCAACCCGCGTTTGTTGACTAACAATAACCAAATGCCGAGCGAGACGCATGCTTCCTGTTTATACTTGAACGCGGATGCCCAGAGTGCGTGAATGGTCACGTGATGTACGTTTCTGGTGGAGTAGTGAAGACGGAGATCTGTTGAGACGCTGGGTGAAAATGCTAGTGTGGATGCGGATCATTTTCTTGCTGAAACGCCGTTTTAAAACTAAAACGCACTAGTGTAAATGGGGCCTAAAACTCTTGGTCAACAACTGCTGTCAACAAATATTTTTCCTCCAAACCCCATTAAGCTGGATTTATACTTTCGCCTGGCGCCGCATCGCACGTCTCCACTGACTGCGCGCACACCTTGCGAAACAGACGAGGCTTTTATACTTGCCGCGTTCGCTGTTGTGATATTCTTTAAAACGACAGGGGGCGGTCAAAAGAAACTGACTGTAAAGTCAGACGGATAAACAGAGAAGTAGAAAATTTTAGGAGCTACGTCATATCATTATATCGATCAAGGTTTTTAAACTAATTATTTTTATTGCTTTTATAAATTGTTTTAATGATTATAAAGATTTTTATAAACCCTTAAAAAAAATGTAATCAAACTTTGATGCATGCACTTGCTTCGGACAGTTATTCCTTTTAAAATTTGTTAAAGAAATTAAGAGCAATTAAATAAGAACATGGGTTAATCTACACATATATTTTTTATTAAGGCAAGAATAAAATCAAAAAAGTACACTTACTAAATAATACAGATGTTTTCTTTATTTTAGATTTAGCCCGCTCCACAATTTACAGATTACTGTCTGGCTAGTTTTTTGTCCTCTACTTATGCTAAAAAGGCAATAATGGTCCAACATTCCTGACCATTATCACCATAAAGCCTAGAAAAACAGGGCATCAGTATATAGTAAACCGATTGGTTCAAATATTTCTTTCGTTATGAAAGACATCATTTGTTCCTTAATTATAATTTTGCAACTATTAAATTGTTTTACATTCAAAATTGTAATATATAAATCAGTGTTAAACCTATGAATGGTGGAAAAACATTCAGTATTCTGTAATTGTGTACCCGGGTCTCAACTTTTGCCATGGCCTCTTTTAGCTTTAATAAACTCATCCCTCAGGTATTTACAAACATTTTAACAAAAACTTTACTCCTTTCCACTGCTGTTGCAATTTCTAGCCAAGAGTTTTTGGTCATCTGTTATCTCTATAATCACGGATCATAAAGGCATCTGTAAAGTCTTACGTGTTTCCGACAAAATCTCTTCAAAGTGTTTCATATTTAACTCAATTTAACTCAACATTAACTCAATTTAACTCAACATCCAGATCGTTGGACTGCATCTCTGTTTAATGTCTATTGTCTTCTTTTATAATATTTATTCCGTGTTGTCACTTGTCACTTTATGTACACTGGAAGCTTCTGTAGCCAAAGCAAATTCCTTGTGCGTGTGAAGCACACTTGGCAATAAAACTGATTCTGATTCTGATTTAGACGTGGCGCAGCGTTCGCTCGAGTCTCCAAAAAAATAATAATGTGCTCTGCCAGCTGAAATCATGTCGCCCACACCCAAAGCAAACATCCGCAAACTCAGCGATCACGTCACATTCGCCACGCGCACTCAAGCGAACTAGCGGACGTGTCGAGTATAAACCAAGCTTTAGATCGGACTACGGCAGCTGGATTAGCCCAAAAAGGCGCAGTACTTTTTGTGGTTGGGTCTGTTTTAGTTTTGATAATGTTCTCACCACAAACGAACCGCTCCAAGATCTGACTGAAAGTGTACCGAGACCACCTCTTTAAGTAGGTCTCGGTACACTGTTTTGGTCCGCTGTTGGTGCGCACTCGAGTGCGATTGCTACATTGAAGACATGAAGACACCCTTAAATGCTCAGGTTTTAGATTTCCTAAACAAATATATGAAATTAGTCCTGGAGCAGAATGTTTCAGTGGTTTTACTTAAAATTAACAATTTAATTCACTCTAACACACTCTAATAAGCTGGTATTTCATTCACAGCAGAGGTAAAGAAAATCTATCAGCTCGTTCTCGGGTATTTGAGCAGCGTAAGATTTAATTTTCATTGTCTTTCACCTGAGGCTGACAGATCTGCTGTTGACAGAAAGTCTCACGTGGAGTGGCTCTCGTGTGAATGTACTGGAAAGATAAAGCTGTCAGGAGTGACTGGATTATACGGCAGCTGGAGGAGCGGCTCTCTTCTCAAAAATACTACAATTAGTGCAGAGTCACCTGGGTCACTTTACCCTCTTTCTCTTCATGTCGGTCATGGTGTCTGGAGCACTATAATAAAGTGTAAGCTGAACCCAGAAGTGGCTCTCACATTAGGAGCGATGGAGTCAGATAATAGCCACAATTGAAAGCCTCCATAGAGCCGCGGGGTTGACGACAGTTAGCGGTGATAAGATGACAAATTCTAGCCGTAATGACAAAAAGTAAATCAGCATCGACTGACATGATTCGTCCCGCATTAAATGACACTAGCAAAATGAGTATGACTTTTTATCTTATTTGGAAAGAACACAGTAAAAATGAGTGTTTGCTTGATTTTAATAACTAAATTTAATTCACTCTGTTTATATGCTGGGTTTGTCCTGGAGATTTGATATAGACTTTATTGTATTTAAACGAGTCAAATACAATAATTTAGAATTTTGAGTGGTAAAATAAAAAGTGTGTATATGACAGAATGAGTTATGAAGTTATGGATTTTAAAACAAAAAACAAGAAACTGGAAAAAATAAGAAAGACAAGGACTGAGGAATGAATAAAATGATAAACAAACAAACAAACATATAAATAAATAGGAATAATATATTCATAAATAATAATACATTTAATTATAACTTTTCAAAAATAAACTTTAAATGTCAAATTAAATTTTACTTTAAATAACATTTTAAATAATTACATTTAATCATATTTTTTTTAAAGTAAAACTTTAAAAAGCAAATGAAAAAAAGTAATTGAATGGATGGATAGATGGATGGATAGATGGATGGATAGATGGATGGATAGATGAATGGATGGATGGATGGATGGATAAAAAGATAAACAGAAAGACACACAAACAAACAAATAAACAAACAATATAAACAATTCTTAGGAATTACAATTAATCAAAACTTAAAAATAAATGTTATTTGTAAATTTTTTCTTTAAAGAACACTTAAAATAGTTATGTTTGATAATATTTTGTCGTGGATTAAAGTACACTTATTTATACATATTTTGGTATATATATATATATATATATACATATACATACATACATACATACATACATACATACATACATACATACATACATACATACATACATACATACATACATACATACATACATACATACATACATACATA
>CAIGQQ010034334.1:2158298-2169869 GCA_903798035.1 Danio albolineatus
TAAATATATCAAAAAAGCATAATTTTTTAATCTTTATTTTGTTCTGTATGAGCTATGTTACACTAAAACAAAAAAAAAATAAAGCTGTCTCAAACTGCTCCTTTCGGTTAAAATACGAGAAGATGCTTTGAATTGTTTTCCTTTAACATTAATGGAATAGTTAATAAAGATATATCTTTATTTCCAGTGCGGTGTTGATAATTAGACCTGAGAGTGTTTAAACACCCGGAGGAAACCCATGTAAACACAGGAAGACCATGCAAACTCCACACAGAAATGCCAATTGGCCCAGCTGGGACTCAAACCAGCAACCTTCTTGAAGTGAAGTGATGGTATACCATGCCAGATGGTATACCATATATTGTAGATCAAAAGCTTTTTTCACCAAGTACCACCTCAGAAAAAATTGTCTCTCCAAGCACCACCATAATAACCGTTATTGAAGTACAGTAGCATAGTAGGCCTAATGAAGCAGTTACAGCACTGCACAGTTAAAAAAAAGGCAGATTAATTCTTCTAATTAATATTTATTATTGTCAGCCACTTAAATAAAAGGTTTAGCTTATTAAAATCAGTTTACTGATCACATCGGTGTAATCGTACGCGTCAAAAGGTTAAATGTGTGTTCATTTTTTTACTTTAATTATTCATCGATTCCTCTGCGTACCACTAGAAGGAAGCTTGTGTACCACTAGTGGTACGTGTACCTAGGCCTGTCACGATATCTATTTTGTATTGTACGATATAGTGCTCCAAAATATATTGCGATAAACAATATTATTGTCATTTTAAGACCATTTTATGCCAGAATGACAATATAATATCATCATAATTCAAGTACACTCTTCCTAAGAACACATGATATTTCATTCTTAAGAATATTTAATTAAGTTATATTCATTTTAGCAATTTAACAATTAGGCATTGGAATCAGAATGTTAAAACACATATCTATAATAAATAATGATAAATTTTAACAAAAAAAGTGCAAGGTAAAAAGTAACAGAGGCTGCGATATCTGCTAATAGATCTGCCAACAGAGATCTGCTAATAGATCTGTCTTTAGTTGTCAGACACCCAAATGAAAATATACTCAAGTCATTTACAGTAAATCCTATAATGTTTTTTTAACCATACCGACACCTCCAATAGAGACATAATACTGCTAGAATTGTTTTTATTTATGGGCGATATATATTGCATCATCAAAAATTATTGTGGTCATGTTCATGTGTTGTGCGATAAGTCGATATATTGATTATTGTGACAGGCCTACGTGTACCACAGTTTGACAACCACTGTTGTAGATGATGAGTTAAAAAGGCTGTTGCAAATATGAGTGAAATTCTTATGTTAGATTTACAACTTACAAGTCTTACAAAAATGAAAATTATCCCATAATTTACTCACCCTCAAGCCATTCCAGGTGCTTCTTTCTTCTTTCAGATGAACATAATCAGCGTTATATAAAAAAAATATCCTGGCTCTCCATGACATTGAATGCTGCGATATTGAATCTCCAAAAGTGCATACATTCATCATAAATACAACCCCAGTAAGTTAATGAATGTCTTCTACAGAGAAACAACGGGGTTCTTGTAAGACAAATATTCCTATTTAAAACTTTATGAACTATTATCACAGGCTTCCAGCAACTGCTGTATGAGCAGAAATCTGAGATATGACATTATGTACTGTGGGTGAAGTGGAAGATCAATGCTGGGTAGATTACTTACAATATGTAGTCGGTTACTGATTACAGATTACAAACCTTATAGAACTTTTAGTCAGTAACATGATTTATACTTATTTTATCGTTTTGAATTCTACATTTATAATTCACTATGGGGCACCACGGTGGCGTAGTGAGTAGCACGTTCGCCTTACTGGTTCGAGCCTCGGCTGGGTCAGTTGGCATTTCTGTGTGGAGTTTGCATGTTCTCCTCGTGGTTGCGTGGGTTTCCTCCGGGTGCTCTGGTTTCCCCCACAAGTCCAAAGACATGTGGTACAGGTGAATTGGGTTGGCTAAAATTGTTCGTAGTGTATGAGTGTGAATGAGTGTGTATTGATGTTTCCCAGAGATGGGTTGCGGCTGGAAGGGCATCCGCTGCGTAAAACAAATGCTTTATAATACTAAGCAGAAAAGAAAATGAATGAATGAATAATTCACTATATAAGGCGGCATGGTGGCTTAGTGGTTAGCACTGTCACCACACAGCAGAAGGTCACTGGTTTAAGTCCCAGCAGGGCCAGTTGGCATTTCTGTGTGGAGTTTGCATGCTCTCCCCATGTTGACGTGGGTTTCCTCCGGTTTCCCCCACAGTCCAAAGACATGCGCTGTAGGTGAATTAGGTAGATAAAATTGTCAGTAGTGTGTGTGTGTGTGTGAAATGGTTGGGTGCAAGTCTAAATATGAGTATTTTCCCAACAAAATAGCTGGTAAGTCTGTTTGAAATAATATTAGCATGTATACCTACAAGAGTGTGTAAATTATGGAACACTTTTCACTTCTAAAGGGATAGTTCACCCAAAAATATAAACTCTGTCATCGTTTTCTCACCCTTTACTTGCTTCAAACATGATTTTCTTTCTTTTGATAAATACAAAAGAAGATGTTTTGAAGAAAGCTGAAAGACCTGTAACCATTAACCTCCATAGTACTTCTTCCTATAGAAGTCAATAGTTATGTTTCCATCCAAAAATGCGAATGAACTTTAAGCGCAAAACTGGATTATCGCATAAAAGACGTGCAAATAAAGCAACGTTTCCATCTAACGAGTCAAAGCAGACAAAATCGTCACTTCCTGATTAACTGGCGCCTATTATCAACAGTAAAAACGTAATTTGCTGCAGTAGGAGAAGCTGCATCAATCTTTTCTTAATTTAATAAATGACTTGTGCCTCAGAAGGCAATCCTGACACGCAGAGAACGTGCGGTGGCCTTTGAAGGTGTAGACACAGAGCACAGACGCTCTTGATTCTGGAGGTCATTAATAATATAATAACACAACTACTTAAACGGTAAGGCGTTTTAGAATGACCAAAACAACATTTCAGATGTTTTACAATGTGTTCAGCCTGCTGGTTTGTCCATTTACACACATTTGTATCATCACATGATCTCTTATAACAAAATCGCGTGACCTTTTTTCATGTTTTTTATGGGCATATCCAAAATGCGAATAAAAATAATAGGTGGATGGAAACGTAGCTAATGGTTTTCAGCTTTCATCAAAGTATATTCTTGTATTCAACAGAAGAAAGAAACTCATAAAGGTTTGAAACCACTTAAAGGCCCGTGCACACCTAGACGTTTTTTGTTCACGTTTTTGGTGGACATTTAACGCCTTGTGACTAAATAAAGGGCGCCAAAATGTGATGGTGCATATCAATGCATAAAACGGCAGGTGCAAAAGCATCATTTTTTTTTTTTTAAACGCCTCATGATGTTTTTTTTTTTTGTTTTGACGTACCGCATCAAAACCTTCTCCACCAATGAGATTGGCACTTTTGTTCATGTGTATTGAGCTGCTGAAGTTACAGTACACACCCTTCGGAGGTGCTCAAATGCAAAACTGTCAATGCAACGCACATTGAAGAAGATTCCCAGAGGCGATATGAACGTGGAGCTGCTTATTGCACTGCTATCCGAACGAAAAGTGCTGTATGATAAACGAGACATCGACATTGTTTGAATCGCCAGTGACTTCAACAAAGACCATAGAATCACTATTGATTGGTGATTCTAAGCTCTTTGACAACAAGCATGTCAACTTTCTCTCCTCTACTGTGTTTTCAAATGGGTGTCAGAAGCTTAAAGTTGTGTAGCGCCACCCTGTGCAGCAGGGTCTTTCTGTTTTCATTAAGTGCCATCTAACGGCAAGTGATGCCAGTGAAAATCACTTGGGTTTAAAAGCAAACGAAAAGCGTCCTGGTGCGTACGAGCCTTAAAGGGCCACGAAACCCCCGTCTCAGCAGGGTGTTTTCAAACCTACAGTCTGGAAAAGCTCAGGAAAGTGGGTGTGTCCAGCTCGGTTTAGGTGGGAGTGCCAGGGGAGGCAAAGAGGGAAGGTTTTGCATAAAAATGTGAGTTTCCATTTGGGCATGCGCTGATTTTCAAACAAAAACAAACACACAGACGCAGAGGAGAAAGACAGTGACTGTTTACATTGACATCAGTCATCCAATTATTTGCCAAATTATTAATGTGTCGACTTTAACTGCAGTTTGGCACTTTCACTCAGGAAGATTTCCTGCGTGTCCCTCGTGACAAACAAGATGTTAAATGTGAGTAACTGCTGGAGGAGTGCAGATTTAATGGAGTGTGTTAGACCGCACGCCGTATTTTAGAGAAAAAAAAAACTCTGCATTTCTCGGTAAATTAGACGCCCTCGGCAAGCAGCGTCAGAAAGCCATGTGTGTGTAGACTATCCTGTCACAAAAATGCAGCGAAAATTCTACACAACCGTTTGATTAGGGTGTTCATATGTTTACACTCGGAGATTCCAGCATTCTCTCAGCATTCTCTCACTTACCACATCTGTAGAGACAGGAAAATCAACACAAATGAAAGCAAAACTTTCGTTGGAGCACGTTTATAAGCACAGCACTGGCTACCTGTGTCTGCAAACAATTCTTCTTCTTCCACTTGCTTTGGCAACACGGAGTGGCGTCTCTCTGCCATCTGAACACTGTAGCAGGTAAACAGTCTTGAAGCTGTCATGCATATTAGTGAAATTGCGCCCCATACAGAATAGAGCACGCTGATTCGTTTGAACCAAGTCTATCTCATGAATCAATGCGATGTTATGTGAACTTCATTTACTGTAAGTAGCCTATGACTGTATTTATGAACTTCACATAATCAATTCAAAACTTTTACATACAGGAGTGAATTTTGGGGATGAATTGTGCATGCATATTGACCTTTCATCACTCATGCAATTTACCATTTGACATTTTCCCAATGCAATTTGCAGAAATCTTTTGTGACGTTTTTGGTTGGTTATAAGTGCTAGATCATGGAAAATGCAAACGTGGCACAATTCGGCCCTCAGAGTGTTCGATAAATAACCCTCCTGCTGTATATCAATCTGCCAGGAACTTCAGACTTCCTTGAAAACTTCTTACAGTGCTTTCTGACAGTTTTACAGACAGAGTCATTTCTTCCTCCAGCGCATCACAAATGCTGATAGTGCTGATGGCAATATCAGACAAGTTGTCTATCAGCACTATATAGAGCACGAGTGTCAAACAGATGAATGAAAATGTTGGATAATGCTAGACCAACAGAATTATTCAGTCCTTTCTTCTCCGCGGAAGGAATCTTGGCACAGAAAGATAAGAATCGTGCTTTAAGGTTAGATGTGAAGTTCAAAAATGCTGGATTGCACAAAAAAAGCGTAAGTGACTTAGGTTTGACAAACTGCAATTGACATATTGAGAGAGTGGATTGGCAGTACATACGCATGATACCGGCCAACTGGACGGGGAGTAAATAAATTCTAGATTCGGCTGTACTCGATTTTTTGCCGATTAAAAAAGTTTTACACTTGGAGAGTTTAAAATCACAACTTTAATACCCTTGTATACATCTTGTTCTTTATACATGTATGTTTAGTAGTAGTTTTATATAGTAGTTTTTTAAATATGACAATCAAAGACAGGTCTGTGTATAATAAGCCATTTCACTTCACATTTATAGGGATTTATTTCTAAAATCAAAAATATTATTTATAATATTAATTATAAGGCCACGTTTTATATAATTAAATCGTTTAATTGTTAATGTAGAGTTTTTTGGTCCATTTCTTCCAACTAACCAACAACTCATGACATAAATGAATGACCATTTCAGACACGTTGACTTGCTCCTTTTTTCACACAAGTGATTGTACCTTTGTTTGTGCCTTAAATGGACCAAACATGGACCCTTTGACAGTTGGGAACATATTTGTACCTTTTTTACCCTTAAATGGTACATATAAGTATCTAGGGTGCTACTTTGAACCGTTGAGGGTACAACTTCACCATTTGTAGCCTACCCCAAGTGTCACAAATGGACCCCAACCGTACCCTTTTTTCTGACAGTGTAGGTGCTGTATTACCCCCCATTACGAGCCAAAGAACTAGTTTTGGTGCTATTTAGCACCTTTTTTTCAGAGTGCAGCTTAGTACCCCACCCCCATTCCGCTTTTCGTATGCTAATAGTCCCTGCTTTACAGTATATACAGCTAAACCGGTTTGAGTTCGAGTTTTTTGATTATGTTAGAAATGGGAAACTAGAGGGGAAAATAAAACAAATAAAAATGATTTATTTAAAAGTAGAATTGCTGCTTAAAACACAGTATATTTTGAAAAAAAAAACTAATATTTTATGTTTGTCATCATCATCATTATTAACAATA
This sequence comes from Danio albolineatus, assembly GCA_903798035.1. NCBI lineage: Eukaryota > Metazoa > Chordata > Actinopteri > Cypriniformes > Danionidae > Danio > Danio albolineatus. The sequence goes on from CAIGQQ010034334.1 coordinate 2,164,706, forward strand.
ATAAATGATTAAATTATAGCTGAAGTTTTCTTATTAGGTCTGTGCAGAAATGTATTAATAAAAATGTCTACACACGAATCATTGCACAGAAATGAAAATCACGAGGTGAGCTATTAGCACTTAGCGTAAATAGACATTCAGAAATCGGCCTCTGCCCATAATGCCCATTGGTTCATCCGGCCATGCTTATAGGAATTGTATTATCGAACGCCTATTTGTTTGTGTCCAAGCAAACATGGCGGACACACACACACTCGCACACACACACCTAATGCACAGAAAACCGAGAGCGCAGCACAACGCATAAAAATGTTCTGCTCCAATACTTTATAAATATAGCTCCTATTAAATTGTCCTATTTTTGTTCCTGATATGTGTGCATATTGCACGCACATGCCAAAAAATAAATAAATAAATAAATAAATAAATAAAACGAAACTAAATTAAAACACATAAAACGCACTAAAACTGGGCAGTTAATTTAAAGAGTTGTCAAAAAACATAACATTAATTTGAAGGAGAACACTGAGGCTTTGAAAAAGCAAAAAATAATAATAATTTTGATATAATTTATTATTTAATATAATATAATTTTAAAATAATATACTGTATATATAATTTCCGCGCATCAACGCCGCGGTTATCTGAATGATTAACTTAAAAAAATATGTAATTTTGGCTACAAGCCTATACTGCGACTGTATTTACTTATGCCAAATTAAACGCAAGAAAATGTACTGTAGGCATATTTTAACGGCTAAAGCATATCGATTGTATTTTGACTTCTAGGCTATAAGTTCATTGCCCTAAAATATGAAAATCTAACCTAAAAACAAGTTATTAAAATAGGTTAAATAAATAAATAAAATGGGTAGGCCTAACCTAATGGCTTGTGGTGGCGTTTTTACAAATGATAGCCAAACATTTGCAATAATGACGGCGAACAATAATGATAATATGTATAATTATATAACAATAATGACAATAATGATAGCAAAACTGTGCATATTTTTATTCATTTAAAAATTATTACTACAGGCGCCACTGCACAAACATTGAACTAAACGCAATGATGAAACATAAACTAAATTTATTAACTCCTTTTTAATAACTCCTTTTTAAGACCAAACTTGGATCAAAATATAAATAATTAGGATGCACTTGGCTGTTAAACAAAGACAAGGGTTGCACGGAATGAGATGCTTATTTTCTTTCTTGCTGAGGTAGACATTCTGTAGAGATGTTGTTTACCCAACAGCCTATTGTAATTTGTGTTTTAAAGATTGTTTATCGCAATTATAGCGTACATATTTCATACACCTTTATAAGCCGACTTTTTTTTCTGATTTCTTTTTCAGTGTTGATAAACATAGCCTAAAACGAATACACTTGATGAAAAAAAGAACATGATTGGACAAACAGCATATGCCGGTTCTAGTTTTAAGAGTATTTCAGGCGAGAATCTAGTTGTTTTAAACTCAAATCTGTAGTTTTTGCACAAAGATAGCGCGTCTCTGACGATGTGCTTCAGTGAATTCGGACTCTGTCAGCGGGAGCTGCGTGATTCTCTCCCCCGCCGACAGCTGCTTTTAGGCCTGTCCATCTCGGATCTGCCGCTGGATTCAATCTCCCATTGTAGGTAAAACATGATGTTTAATACATCTTGTGTATATCTAACGTAGATTTGTTCAAATTTCTCCAAATGATTTCAACATTTTATATAAATCCATAAAACAGGTAAAAACAAAACGTGCCCCAAAGCTCTCTAAACTTCTGTCAGCTTATATGGACTGACCCCCTGCATGTAATGTATTTTCTTTTGTATTATTAAAGGTATATTTATGTTATTATTATTATTATTTTGTACTATTTTGTTAATTATGTGCTGCTTGGATATAATGTTATATGTTTAACAATTGAAGTTGAAAATGCCTGTTTGTCATTTGAAGGTTAAATAAAATTAAAAACTCAAAGATTTGCAGACCTTTACATTTCGAGATGACAAAAGTTACAAGTTCTTTTACAAGGCATATCTGCACGAATACAAAGGTAAGGCAGTCAAATATGTTATTATTAATGCAAGGGCTATTCGTAAGCTAACTCCTTTGGGTTTTCATGATGCAGTCAATGGTAGTGAATATGATGGTAAAAGCTAGAGCACGATGAAAATTAAGGCTGTAAAAATGTTCAAAAAGAGAAAGTTCACAGTTCAGATGTTTGTTCTTAAGCTGCATTTTTTTTGCATACGTGTTTATTTACAGGGAAAAAAAACATGACTGTCGATAAGCAATTATCCCCTCATCGTTAAATACTCAATGTTCAAGGTCTAAGAAATTAGTTAAAACTTGAAATCAACAGCGTGCTGCAACGACAGCAAGAAAAATAAAAACAAACGGAGCTTGCAACAGAAAACTAAAGAACAAAACATCTGAACTGTGAACTTAAAAATTATCTTTTTGAACATTTATACAACCTCACACATTGTGCTCTAGCTATTACCATAATACCCACTACTTCAGACCGACACTATACTGTACCATGAAACCCCAAAGGAGTTCGCTTACCAATAGCCCTTGCAATAATAATCACGTATTTGACTGCCTTACCTACGTATTCGCGCAGATATCCCTCGTAAAAAAAAACTTGTAACGTTTGTCAATCTTTTACTTAAATGTCGATGAATTCATCTGGTCAAGCCGGTCGACATCTCCAAATGTAAAGGTTGGCAAATCTTTGAGGTAGTGTAAAACGCATACGCTTCAGCCGCAGCGATCGCTGTGTTTACCCTACTATGATGACTTCCGCCTCGCGAACGCGGAAGTGTGAAAAGGGTCTATGGAGCGCTTGCTTTAGCCGGTCTGCATGACCGGCTAGAGTCACACCTCTCTGCTTTTGCTCACGTGACTGGCTGCTTGCCGTATATGTTCACTATGTTACATAACTGCCCCCTCCTGGCCATGTGCGTCTTGTGTTGGTCCATTTTCTGCTTTCTTACGGAATACTGCGGTAATATGTGAGAACACTTTAGATCACTCACGCGATTTTTGTGGCCATATCTGTACTAATACTACTTAAATTGTAAAAATGAGCCACTATTCTGGCGATATGTAAAATAGTTATGTTGCTTCATGAGATGCTGCTAAAACCTGTGATATATTTTAAGTTTAAATATTATTATTAGGTATTTTTCAGGTGCCATGGTGGCGCAGTGGGTAGCATGATCACGTCACAGCAAGAAGGTCACAGTTTCGAGCTCCAGCTGGGTCAGTTGGCATTTCTGTGTGGAGTTTGAATGTTCTCCCGTGTTCAAAAATATATTGTGTGTGTTCAAGAAACTCATAAGAAAGAAACTAAAAATGAAAGAAATGAGAAAGAAACTCACAATGGTTGAATGAAATTCTAATTTTATTAATTATTATTAGTTTTATTAATTTTCACTTTAATGTTCCTTATTTGTGAACTACACTGGTATTCTTAGGCAGTCAAAAAGGGATGAGCACCTGTAAAACACCCAATATTTTTGTTTTTTTTGTCATTTCAGTACAATCAATCAAACTTGTTTTTGTTTAATAATATTTTTTGCATTTTATTTTTTATTTTGAGAGGGTTTTGTGGTAATAATTAATATTTATGCAGGAATTAACATTCATTTTTCTCCCATTGAAATCACTGGGATTTTTTTTACATTGTATATATTAATTAATATATTTATTTACTTGTTAATTCATAATTTGGGTCACCATGGTGGCGTAGTGAGTAGCACGTTCGCCTCACAGCAAGAAGGTCGCTGGTTCAAGCCTTAGCTGGGTCAATTGGCATTTCTGTGTGGAGTTTGCATGTTCTCCCCGTGGTTGCGTGGGTTTCCTCCGGGTGTTCCGGTTTCCAACACAAGTCCAAAGACATGCGGTACAGGTGAATTGGGTAAGCTAAATTGTCCGTAGTGTATGTATGAATGAGTGTGTATGGATGTTTCCCAGAGATGGGTTGCAGCTGGAAGGGCATCCGCTGTGTAAAACATATGCTGGATAAATTGGCGGTTCATTCCGCTGTGGCGACCCCAGATTAATAAAGGGACTAAGCCGAAAAGAAAATGAATGAATGAATGTTCGACATAAGAAAGAAACTCATAAAGGTTGAATGAAATATAAATTTTATTAATTATTATTAATTATCCCTTTAATGCTCCTTATTTGTGAACTACACTGGTATTCTTAGGCAGTCAAAAAGGTTCGAGCACCTGTAAAACACCCTGTATTTTATTTCTTTTTTTGTTCTTTTCAGTACAATCAATCAAACTTGTTTTTGTTTAATAATATTTTTTGTATTTTATTTTTAATTTTGAGAGGGTTTGTGGTAATAATTAATATTTATGCAGGGATTAACATCCATTTTTCCCCATTGAACCGCATTCTCCCATCACTGGGATTTTTTTACATTTAATATATTAATTAATTGATTTATTTATTTATTGTTAATTCATAATTTTATATTAATTTTTTGCTGATTAAAAAGTTTTACACATACAACATAGTTTTTATGTTTTAGTCATTAAAGAGAAGAGAAACTTCCTTTTAATGAAGTGGTTTTATGCAATTATGTGGCATGCATTGTCCATTCGTAGGCTCAAGCATTGGCATATCTTTGTTTACAAATATATATTGGGTTTACTCCCATCATGTCAGCAGAATTACATTTGTTAAAACCCTGTCCATAGCTATGGCCTTCGGTCACAGGATATTCATTCACTGTCTGTTCCTAAAGTGCAGCCTAAGATGTGAAAAAAGGCTTTTAAATACGTATGCAGAACCTTTTGCTTGGAACAATCTACAAACAAAGTTGCAGTTTGAAGAACTGACTTCATTAAATGCTTTGAAAAAGAGTATAAATGATTTAGAAATTGAAACACAGGCTTGTAGATGTTTTGAATAGTTTGTTAGTCAGTGTGATTCATGTTAACTGTCAATTGTATTTTGTTTGTTGTCTATTAAACCCATGTGACACGTGTACTGCCTAATCTTGACTTGGACGCTCTTGTAAAAGAGATATTTAATCTTAATGAGTCTTTCCTGGTAAAATATAAGTTATAATAATAATAATAATAATAATAATAATAATAATAATAATAATAATAATAATAATAATAATAATAATAATAATAATAATA
>CAIGQQ010034334.1:2188252-2207197 GCA_903798035.1 Danio albolineatus
ATTTGTTTATGTTATTATATTATATTATTGTGACAAAACAAAACTGCAAAAAATTGCAATCATATCATAGTATAATGTTAAGAATTAAAACAAAAAATTATAAATACGTTTCAAAAATTGAATAAAATACAAAAATAAAAATAGATAGAAATGAGTAATTAAAAGTGGCATTAAAATACATAAGTATTTTACATAATGCCTTAAAAAAATATGTAAATATATGTAATATACAAAAACTGTACAAAACAACAGGACTAAATGTCTGTTAAACTAACTTTAATACTGATTGCTTTCACAATACAATGTGGACTGAAAATGACAGTATAATAAATGTTCCCCCTTTTTTAATTGTGAAGCCATATCAGTCTCAAAAATATTTTATAATTTACAAAATAAAATTCATAGTACATGCAAAGCACAATTTATAAATACAAAACTCAATTCATAAATACAAAAATACAATTCAAAATGAAATTCACAAATGCACAAATACAATTTGTAAATTAAAATGCAAATCATAAATGCACAAATCCAATATTTGAATTCAAAGCGCAATTCATAAATGTACAATTCCAATTCGTAAATTCAAAATTCAATACATAAATGCACCAACTCGTAAATTCAAAGCGCAATTCATATATGCACATTTCCATTTTTAAAATCAAAATGCAAATCCAATTCGTAAATTCAAAACATAATTAATAAATACACAAATTCATGAATGCACAAATCCAATTTGTAAATTGAAAACGCAATTCATAAATGCACAATTTCAATTTGAAAAATTCAAAACAATAAATAAATGCACAAATTGATTATGTAAAGTCAAACACAATACATAAATGTACAATTCTAAGATATAAATTCAAAATACAATTCATAAATGCACAAATCCAATTTGTAAATTCAAAATGCAAATCATAAATGCACAATTTCAATTGATAAAATGCAAAACACAATTAATAAATACACAAATCTACTACGTAAAATCAAAGACAATACATGAATGCACAATTTCAATTCGTACATTCAAAACACTATTCATAAATGCACAATTTGAATTTGTAAATTCACAACTTGATTCATAAATGCACAACACCAATTCAAAAATTCAAAACACAATTCATAAATACACAACACCGATTTGTAAATTCACAACTTAATTTGTAAATGCTCAAATCCAATTCGTAAATTCAAAATGCAATTCACAATTGCCCAATTTCAATTCGTAAATACAAAACACAATTAATAAATACACAAATCAAATTTGTAAAATCAAAACGCAATTCACAATCGCCCAATTTAAATTTGTAAATTCAAAACGCAATACATAAATACACAAATCCAATTCCTAAATTCAAAACGAAATTCATAAATCCACAAATCGAATTTGTAAACTTAAAATGCAATTCACAAATGCACAAATTCCATTTGTAAATTCAAAACGCAATTCAGAAATACACAAAATCCAATTTGTTAAATCAAAACGCAATTTATTAATGCAGAAATCCAATTCATATATTCAAAACTCAATACATAAATGCACAACTTCAATTCAATACATTCAAAATTCTATTTATAAACATTCGTAAATTTAAAACACAATTCATAAATGCAGAAATCAAATTAGTATTTTATAAAACACTCTCCAATTTATGTGGGAAAATATATACGTTTTACTTGTGTGGTCAAACTGTGGTTTGCATTTATGATTTGGATTTTGAATTTACGAATTGGATTTTGTAAATGTGAATTTTGCTGTGCAAGAATGAATTTAATTGTAAATTTATTTAAAATGTATCGTCAATTTACTATTTTTGAGACTGATCTGTCTCCATAAAAATGTAAAGTTTTTGAAACTGATCTGGCTCCATATAAATTTCATAATTTTGAGACTGATCTGGCACCATATTTCATTGTAAGAGACATTCACATACATGAAATCAGTCACTGATGAGCAATACTTTAATATTCTGCATAAGCCTGTGGTTTTATTTTTTATACAAATTCCTACAATTTATTCAAAAACACACAGAGACTCTCGACCACAGCACACAAGCTAGTTACAAGCTAATTTACAAGTTTGTTCAAATGCCAAGTGACTTAACGCACTTTAAATTCAAGCACCTTAGTGGCAGTATGTGCGGTGTACTGATTAATAGCCTGTCTTTCTGGATCAGAGGCTTTGCTGTGTCTTTGTTTAACAGAGCTCATTGTGATTATCACAGGATAAACCCTCTAGCACAGCCATAAATCAGCCCTCACTCACACTGCCATCTGTCAGTCAAAAGGCCAGTTGAGGGCAACCTCAGAGAAGTTGCCATCTTTTTTTACCAAGGGGTGCCAAGCACAACATCTCTATGCCTTTCTGTTGAGGTAATTAACCCCGACCCGCTGCTTATTAGAGGAGACTCGCAGGGAGCGGAGGATGAGAGGAAATGAGAAATCACAGCTTCTCAAAGAAATCCTCCGAGACGGTATCATCCGCTTGGCTCCTTGCAGATCACGCTGCCATCAAACCAAATATTCCTTAACATATATTCCTTCTGACTGCACAGCGCGAATAAATAGGTCACGCACCTCGTATTTCTCAGATTATACCGCATAGGTATAAGAAAAATTGTCAAATTTGGGTCATCTGCACGTTGCTACTGTGCACTTTGGATTTAAGCTGAATAATAATAATAAAGATTGCATAAATAAACATATTTGAATCTATTAGAAGCACAGAGGGAAGAAAATAGCACCAGGCTGCTTGTCATTACCATCACATCTCAACCTCTCAAATGGGTTCCAATGAGACCTGTGGCTTTTTACTTTTTTTTTTTTTTTTTGTATTTCAGCTGGTGCTCGTCTCTGTTGCATTTCTGTTTTAACAAGATTTTTAATGAGAAAAAAAAGAAAGAAAAAAAAACATTTTGCTTAAGATTCTTTTAAAGTGAAAATATTTTAAAAGTGCCCATAGAAAAAAAATCTGATATTTACACAAATCATCCGAAGCACAAAAGTCACATTGCAGGATATGCAATGTTGTAGCTCAACAGCACAACAATTGAGAATACATGAGATTTGAGAGTCATTGTAAAATTTAACCATAACAGAGTGAATCTTTATCATTTGCATTTGTTTTAAAGACATTTCCCAGATCAGTGTTTCTCAACTGGTGGGTCGCGACCCAAAAGTGGGTCGCGGGAACATTTTAAGTGGGTCGCGGAGTGTTTGGTCAAAAAAAAACAACAAAAGTTTAATTTTTACCTTGTTTTGCGAATACCAGACTTTTATTTTGAAATACGCGCGCGCGTCACGTTGCCAAGCAACATAGAGGGTCAGCTGGTGGAACTGTCGTTATAAGACGCTGAAAATGAAATTCAGCGAAGTAAGCCTCTCCCAGTTTTTGCGATCTGAGAGTACGATCAAACTCATCCCATTCAGAACTACGTATTTGTGAAAGTGGCTTCTCTTCCTTGGTGCAAAGTCAAAGCAGAGAAACAGGTGGGACATAGAGCGCGATCTTCGGGTAGCACTGTCTACCATCACTCCTGACTTTGAAACTCTTATCACATCAATAAAGCACATCCTCAGTTATCTCATTATCTTTCCAAATTACTGTTAAAGTGAAACTTATGTTTATAATTGCTGTCATATTAGAGGTAAAAATGGTTATGGATGTTTTAATCATTTTACAATTTGCTGGTTTGTTCTGTTCAACAGGATTAGTGTTAATGTTTCATTAACAGTTCAGTTTTGTTTATGGTAACAACCTTTTCTTACCCTAACCGCTGTTTACAGTGTTTGTCGTTTTTACTTTGTAATATTTCTATAATTTAACACATTTTGTTAAATGTCAGCAATAAAACATTGTTTATTTGTAAGTCTTGCTGATTTTCTCATGATTTTTCTTTTACTACTTGTGTATGTTAACAAATAAATACAAATTAATTATAATTCCTAAAATTATATTACAGTTCCAAAAATGTGGGTCGCAGCTTGATGACCATGTAAAAATGTGGGTCCCGTGGCCAAACCAGTTGAGAACCACTGTCCCAGATGACATGCGAATGTGGGCCACTTTAGGCAGTTATGAATGAATGTGAGCCTGAAATGGCCCATCTGTACAATGGCAAAGGGGGGCCAAAAATTCTAACTCTATACCCTTACTTTAAGGGTAATCTGGGTCTAAACCTAAAGTGGCTCACATGTGTAAGTGCAAATGTGGCCCAGTTATCATATGTGTGCCACTTTTGGCAAATGTTTGGCACAGTAAGCTCTGGCATTAGCCAATAATGGCCCAGAGAAGATATGATAAATGTGGCCCAGTTAAATATAAAATCTTTTAAATTCATATTTATAATAGGAAGCTATACAATATTATTTTTGTGCATATACATTAGATTAGACAGTACTGAAGCCAAATCTGGAGCATATCTAACAACGATGATGGTCCAAAAACTACTACACCCAAATGTATATGTTATAGAAAAATATTATATACAAATTTAAAAAAAAGGAAAAATCAGGAGAAGCCCAAAAAAATAATTTGGTTATAATTTTGTAGGTTGTAAATTGTTTTGCAATATTTTGCTTGAATTTAATTGTATTATCTTTCAATTTCTAAATATGTTTGGTGACTAAATACTATTTTAATAAATATGTCTGTTAATAAATCAGTTTTGTTTAAATGCACCAAAATGCTTTGCCTATATTCACTGAGAAATGGATAAAAATATTCATTTTCAAAATGGGGTGTTCTCAATAATGCTGAGCACTGTATAGTTAATATATCTAATATATAGATATGATATATAGGTGTTCAGTGTCATTCACTCAACTACAAAACACTGTCATGGTAACACAGATAAAATTAAAGCAATGAAATAAATGTTATTTATCAAAATTAGACGCAACACAAAACTCTAAAGTGCATCACTGATGAAAAAAACTAAAAACAACAATAGTAAATTCAATATAATTTTTTTTTTTTTTAAATGTGATGTCATGCAAGGGATTCGGAGAAAGTATTTACTGTAACATGTTTTACAATTGAAATTATGTCCATTTTTACAGTGTGAATATACTTTAGTTAATTTATTATATTAGTTAGATGGCTATTTAGTTAGTTTTTATATAGTTTTATATAGTATATTATATTATTATATTATATAGTTTATATATATAGTAATTAACTCGCTTGACTCGTTTTTGTTGTTTCATTGCATTCATATACTGTATGCAACTGAATTCAGCATAGATGAACTGTAAATATAAAACAATGATTGAAGAAGAAAACAATTTGAGAATGATTCAAGCAAGCCAACAAACTGACTGAACAAAAGGATTAAAGATTAATCTGCAAGCACAAATATGCAAGGAATTTTCGAGCTTTAGGCTATGCAGAAATTTTGGCCCCAAATCATCTGACCCCAAAAATGTGTCTAAAACATTATTTCTTTTCACTTCATGTTAAGTGGACTTAACTACTAGGTACTTTGATTTACAGTACATTTATATTGAGTTCATATTGTGTTGCACAACACTTCTGCTGCTATTGGGGTGAGAGGAATAAGGTTAGGCACAGATTTGGTCAACAAAGGGTTCTGCCACTCCAGTCTTGTAAATTCTTGTTTGGTGGCAGAGTCCGGACACTAGCTCTGTTTAGTCCTGTGTGTTGTCATTGTGTCTCTGTATGAGTGCCAATTGTGGACGCGCTTGGACCGTGCGCGCTCCCGCTTGATACGGGCCCGTGAGGTCTGGGCGTGTTCGCGATTGCGTGCTCTCGTTCTCGTGTTTGTGTTCGTCTGTCTGCAGCGTGGTGTTTCATTCCCTGCGTCCAAGTCTAGTTGGTTTCGGTTGGCGCGGGGATGAAACATGCACGCTGCATGTGTGAGTGCATGGTAATATGTTTTCAATATAACGTGTGCTTGTGTCTTGCGTTTGTCTAAGCACATGACCCTGTGTTAACATAGTGGCCGCGTGCTTCCGTTGTCTGTTTTGAACACGCGGTTAATGAGTTCTCTTATTGGCTGCGTGTTCTTGTCCTGTTTTATGTGAGCGCATGGCTTGTGGCGTTTTCTTGTCATGTGTTCTCCCGCTTATTGTCTAGTCCCACCCTCCTTGTTAACCCATTATTAGTTTATCATTTTCACCTGTTTGTTTGTTAATTATTTCTGCTTTATATTCTCCTCATGTCTGCTGTCCTGTCCCAGTTCATCGTCGTTGATAACCCCTGTCCTGTCGTGCTCTCTAGTCCTGATCCTTTCCAACCAGCCCAGTCTAGTTTGGTTGTTTGTTTATTTTTTTAAATTAACGTATAGATTGTTAATTTAATTAACGTATTGGTTGTTTATTTTGCCATTTTATTTTATTATAAATAAAACCCATCTTTGTTCTACAATTGAGTCCTCATTCTTTTCCCCAACCCAAACCCTGACAAACAATGGCTCATTATGAAAACGTACCCCCATATACATTTTTGGAGAGTGCGTAGATTTGACCGCAACAATGGGGTTCGAGTCCGGCGAAGAACAGTTCCAAAAGTAAATAACAGGTTGAGAATCTGGAAATATCTGAAAATGCGGTAAAAATCAGAGTTTAGGTAAGTTGGTAGGTGACTCAATCAGTGCTTTTGAAAACACAAATCAGTTGGGTTTTAGGGAACGTCAGCACATACAGTAAGGCCACTTATAAAGCGGGACACAATATGTTACAACTTGACTGAATTACTCAGTTATTTTACAAAACTGTTTCAAACACACTGCATTTATCATAGTAATTCTAAAAACTGGGTATTAATGTACTGCACAATCCCTAAACCTACCCCTGAATATATTTTTAACTTATGTGGTTATCTTCTATAACGCAACACTTTCTTAGGTGAGTACACAGTAAGAACACATACCATAAAAACGAATCGATCCCAGATAGATAAAAACATTCTACAATGAATACGTTTACATGGACACCAATAATTTGATTTTAATGCGATTAAGACAATACTCTGATTAAAAGTCTATCATGTAAACAGTGATTTTTGATTAATTGAATCCAATTAAGGTGGAGTATGCCAATTTTAATTGCATTATTGACCTTAATCAAACTATTACCGGCTGTTTGACACTCTTTGCACCTACCAAGTCAGAGAAGGACGACAGACACATGCATCGTGAAATTATTATTATTATTTTTTACCCATTCAGCATGCGCTATGAACTTCCATTAAAACAACACTCTTTTCTCCAGCAATTCATAGTTGCATCCAATATCTCGTTTGTCATGACCGGCATGCATGAAATGTTCCTGAATGAAAGTGAAAGTGCCAAACTGCAGTTAAAGTCGACAAATTAAGAATGAAACACTATTAATTCTGGAAGAAATGTGAATAGCGCGATGACACAATGACATTTATCAAATTATGTGATATAACATGTAAAACGGGATCATGAAAAGAACGTTCAAAAAGCAACTCATGTAAACAAGTTAATCTTATTATTGTCTTAATTAGATTAAGGCAAATAATTCGATCACTGATGTCCATGTAAATGCAGTCAGTGTCTTGAACATCCGGATTTCACAGGAAAAATCAAGTCACATAATGAAACTATTAAAAATTGCATCATCTTCCATCCTATTTCAAGGCAGACAGTGTTTTTGATGTTGATAGTAAGATCTACAAAATGTCAATTCCTCTTCCACAACAGCAGTTTCTATCCCAGTTTCTTCTCTTGTGTAATTTTATTCTCCAGCTCCTGTGAAATGCTTTTTTTTTCCTTCTTGACTTGTTTCTGAACACGCCGCAGCACTTTGCATAAAAAGCTAAATGCAAATGGTATGAGAGCAGATAAACAGAATGTTATGAGCTGAGAATCTGCTCGCTTCACTTGGCTCCCCCACACACAATGTAACCGCACAATTGAAAGAGCGACTAAGTGATTTTGTTGTTCTTTCTCTACGGCTTTCAGCAGGAAAACGTGAAAAAAAATCCACTACGGTGCTAAAGAGCTGCTGCGCTGAAGCGTGCTGCATTTTCATCAAGTTGAGGATGACAGGGAGATCAGGCAGGCCATCCTCCAGGCTGTTTGTACCAGGTGCTAGAGCCACAGCTGGCATGTACCTCTTCCACATAAATCATTCATTCTGGAAAACACTTGTATGCTGTACTGAGAGACACACACAAAGAGAGAGAGAGGCAGTGTAGAGTCTGGAGCAGTCAAGTTTAGTGCAGCCTTGTTAAATGCAGTGTGTTGTAAGATACAGATTTGCCACTTAAAACTAGAGTAAAGTCAGCTCTGTTTGGAAGACGACGGGTTCTAATGGGATATTCCAAAGCTATCTTGTGGCAATTTGTAACTTTTTGGGCTCTATTTTAACGATCTAGGTGCAAAGTCTGAAGCGCAGGGCTCAAAAGCATTTCAAGAGTTCACACTTAGCTGATGATTGGTAATAAGCTAGTTTGGCATGCTGTCCCGGGAGAGAGCCCTGAGCTCATAAGATCCTCGAGCCCGGGCTCTCTCCTGTTTGCAGGGCGAGAGGGGAGTTTGAGCTCAGGTAGATCTCAGGAACCCTCTGCCCTCCTGCTGCTTATAAATTGCTATGAGGGTATGCTGCTGGTGGAATTTGGGTATGGTGCTGATTTGTTTAAGTCAATTTACTTATGTCTCATGTTTTGGACTGTGGGAGGAAACCGGAGGAACCAGGGGAAAACCCACGCGAGCATGGGGAGACCATGAACTTTGCACAGAAATGTCAACTGGCTGGGTAGAGGCCCGAACCAGAGGCATTCTTGCTGTAAGGCAACAGTGCTAGCCACTGGGCCGCCGTGCTGCCCTATAGAGGAAAAGGGAGGAGAGCGGGTGGAAGGGGGGATTCTTCAAGACGAAGATGACTAAGGTAAGATGCTTTGGTTATTTATACTCAGCTGGGAATCGTCTAATTGGTGGATTGTGCATTAGCTTGACTCTGGGCCAGCTGTGTCAATCATAAGCACGCGCTCCTCTCGAAATTAGTTTATAAATAAACTTCACTAAGAGCAAGTCCGAATCAACTTTTGCTATTTTAAGGACGGAAAAACACGCTCTAACGCTCACGGTCGAACATCGATGAGCTTATTTTCTTAATGAGTTATGGGTGTGTTTTGAGAATAAACCAATCAGAGTCTCCCATTCCCTTTAAGAGTCAGTTGCGTTGCGCCATGAATGAGCCTCCTCCAATCGGCCTTAACTAGCACTTTCTGTTTTTCGAGGATAAGGAAACGGTGTTGTACGCACAGACATCTGTTAGCCGACATATTTAATTTCGTCTGATAAGGACAAAGATTTGTTTTAAAACTATTTCTATATTCACTATGGCCAATTTAGTTTATTCAGTTCACCTATAGTGCATGTCTTTGGACTGTGGGGGAACTGGAGCACCCACATTTACATTCATGCCAAAATTATTTGAATTTTAAGTATAGGATATATGTATATGTTTAAATAATCTTTTTTTGGTTTTCATATGATATATATCTCCCTATTTCCAAAAAACATCAATGAGCTTATTCTCTTAATGAGTTATGGGTGTGTTTTGAGAATAAACCAATCAGAGTCTCAACTCCCATTTCCTTTAAGAGTCAGTTGTGTTGTGCCATGAATGAGCCTCCTCCAATCGGCCTTAACTTTCACTTTCTCTTTTTCGCAGATAAGGAAACAGTGTTGTGCACACAGACATCCGTTAGCAGACATATTTAATTTAATTTGTCAAGGACAAAGATTTGTTTAAAACTATTTCTAAATTCACTATGGCCAATTTAGTTTATTCAATTCACCTATAGTGCATGTCTTTGGACTGTGGGGGAAACTGGAGCACCCACATTTACATTTATGCCAAAATTATTTGAATTTTAAGTATATGATATATACATCTTTAAATAATCTTTATTTGGTTTTCATATGATATATATCTCCCTATTTCCAAAAAACATCAATGAGCTTATGCTCTTAATGAGTTATGGGTGTGTTTTGAGAATAAACCAATCAGTGTCTCATCTCCCGTTTCCTTTAAGAGTCAGTTGCGTCGCGTCATGAATGAGCCTCCTCCAATCGGCCTTAACTTTCACTTTCTCTTTTTTATGGAAGAGGAAACCATGTTGTACGCACAGACATCCGTTAGCAGATATATTTAATTTCGTTTGTTAAAAACAAAGATTTGTTTCAAAACTATTTCTAAATTCACTACGGCCAATTTAGTTCAGTTCACTTATAGTGCATGTCTTTGGACTGGGGGGGAAACCGGAGCACCCACATTTACATTTATGCCAAAATTGTTTGAATTTTAAGTATATGATATACAAATCTTTAACTAATCTTTATTTGGTTTTCATATGATATACATCTCCCAATTTTTTCAAAAATGTGTTTTTTGTGTGGTTTTATGGACTGGCTCTTCCTTATAAAAAAGTGTGTACTGTTTGAGATGTAAAGGTATTAAGAGTTTTTTGTATTCTGTTTGTGATAGCAAAGAAATGGAGTGACAAAGAGCTTAAACCCATTTAAATAAAAAAACAGCATATTTACTCATCCTCAAGTAATTCCCAAGCTTTATGAGTTTCTTTTTTTCTGTTGAACACAAACGAACATTCTTCAAAAAAGCTTTTTCTGTGTTTAACAGCAGAAAAGAAACTCATGAAGTTTTGGAACCACTTGAGGTTGAGAATATAGTGGGTAAATGTTCAGTTTTGGGTGAACTATCCCTTTTAATTTCACTGGACATTTCACTTTGAAGCAGCTATGAAAAATACTTCCACATGCACACATTTTTTTTTTTCGTGAGCATACTGTAGGTTGTAAAGTGGATACAAAGTTACAGAGAAGTGCTTTGAGTATTTCTGTTTAAGTAGCTCAATAGCAGAGCAGCTAGCAAAGCCAAGGTCATGGGTTCGATAGCCAGGGAACGCATTAACTCATAAAAAGCATACATTCAGTGCAGTGTCAGAAGCTTCGTATAAAAGCATCTGCAAAAGCAAAAATGTGACCCTGGACGGCAAAAACCTTATGTTCACACTTATGTCTTATGCTGCACAGGGTATATTTTCACCAATAAGCCAAATTACAGGCCAAAAATCCTTCAAATATTAAAGATTATAATCCATGAAGATGTAAACTGAATCCTGTAAACTGATGAAAGAATGAGCCGTGAAGTCTGGAAATTTATCATAACTCAACTTTTGATCAGTAACATGCATTTCTAAGCCCTTCATTAGAATTTTTAAGGCAATTTTGTCAATATTTAGTTTTTTAACCCGACAAATCTAGATTTTGAAACAATTGTATCTCAACCAAATGTTCTCCCATCCTAACAAAGCATACAGCAATAGAACGCTTGCTTATTAAGCTTTATTTTTATTTGATTTACAAAAGAAAAAGAAAAAGAAAATTAAGCTAACAGTATGACTGGCTCTCTGTGGTCCAGGGTCACAAATATAACTTATTTGTTCGCACTAAAAATATGTCAACAAATACATTACGTACCTCAGATTTACATAAATAAATGAATAAATAAATAGATAAATAAATAAATAAAATTACAAACTTAACCCTTTTACAGATGTTTCCACAGTTCCAATGTTGTTGTTTGTTTACATTTGTGTGACACTGTTGTATTTTCTTGACAGTAAACTTAAAAAAAGTTAACTATATTTATAGTTTCTTAACTATGTTGTTTTTAATACAACAATGAGAACATGGTGACAAATTTGACATG
Source organism: Danio albolineatus (assembly GCA_903798035.1). Lineage (NCBI taxonomy): Eukaryota > Metazoa > Chordata > Actinopteri > Cypriniformes > Danionidae > Danio > Danio albolineatus. The sequence goes on from CAIGQQ010034334.1 coordinate 2,199,986, forward strand.
TTTTTCTTCTGACCATTATAATCCTTCTCTTCGATTTCATTTTTTCCTCTTTTTTTGTCATTTAAGTTTACGACAATAGAAGAAAGAGCAACGAAAGAGAACAGTCATGTTTTGTGTTAAACAACATTCCAAATGTTGTCGATAGAGCTTTAATTGTACTGAATCCACAATATTATCTATTTAGTAATATTAAAGTAAGAATACTCTTCAAAAGAATTTATTAACAAAGTTCAACATTTAATAAAACAATCTTAAATTCCAAGGTTGTGCTTGTCAGCATGAGTTTATGCAGAGTGAGCTAACATGAACTATTTAACTTAACATTAACGCTAAAAGATAAATAAATACTATTACCAATTGTTTGTTCATGTTAGAAAATACATTAACAAATAGACCAAAAATGAAAGTGTCGAAACATTTGCTGTTAGTTTAAACTACCGTGGGGGAAATATTAAACACGTCACCATTTTTTTTCAGAGAACATATTTCTAAAGGTGCTGTTGGCTGGATGTTGGTACAGTAACAATATATGTGCAAAGAGAAAAAAAAACAAATTACTGTACAAATTAAGTTATGAAGAGGGAAAAAAGTGTTGATCACACAAAGAAAGGAAGGTGTAGAAGGGCATGGAAAGCCCAGACAGCAGCTGAAAACTCTCAGTATATCTTCAGCAACGCTCTGCCCTTTGTCATTGCAAACTAATATTCACTGCTTCAGTCCAACATCTACATTATCAGGTTGGACATTTCACCAAGGCAAAGATCCAAAACATAGTCAAGGAAACTCTCAAACTGTTTCAGAGAAAGGAAATCAAGCTGTAGAATGGCCCAGCCAATCACCTGACTTAAATCCAATATAAAATAAAAATAAAGCTCAGATTTGAAAGACAGACCCACAGAACCATTGTACTTGTGTTCGCCACTGTACTTATTTAAAATGAGCTGAAAAAACACATCTCTCAAGGTTCTTTTTTAGGACAACTCGATTGTTTTATGTTCAAGCCACTTAGATTAGTTAAAATTTAAAGAGTTAACATAATTTCTTCATGTTGTTTCAACACAAATTGATTGTGTGGAACCTAGCATTTTTTGTACAGTGTAATACACCCTCCTAGCCCATTCCTGAAGCCCGGAGCCGTTGCCAAACAGCAAGACGTGTCTGCGGCTGCAGCTCGGGAATGTTTGCTCAAATAATCATCTGTAGCTACTGCCTCTCAGCTCACGGCGGTCTGTTTGCACCCTCGATTCAGTTTGAGCGCTACACTGGCTGTCTGCAACCCATATCAACCTAACTAACAACCACTGAATCATCTCTCTAACTATGAAGAGTGTCTTTTAGAACAATGCAGAAAATAAGAAGGCCATTAATAATATTATGTTCTTTCTTCAGCAAGACAAAAATGTAATTTATGAGATATTCAGCGAAGCAGACAAATCACGCTGTGCATGCTGCCGTAGACTAATAAACCAGAAGAGAACAGCAAATTGCTTGTGTTTTCAGTTCTGCAACAAATTAGTGCGTTCAGAAGTAGCTGAAAACAAATCCAGAGTAAAGCTTGCGCAACACTGAGAAGCTACAAATGCTTTATTGTTACATACTTGTTCGGCAGATGCATTTCAGGAAAGGTGGATTTATGCTATACTGACTGCAAGAGGCAGAAATCACCCTCTACTTTTGCACTGGTGTTAAATACATCATTGAATATATTCACAAACAATCAATTCATCACCCTAAACATACAGTTAAAGTCATAGTTATTAGACTTCCTGTGATTTTTTTGAATTACTCCTGTGAACATTTTTAAATATTACACAAATGATGTTTAACAGAGCAAAGAATATTTCAGAGTATTTACTACAATATTTTTTCTTCTGGAGAAAGTCTTATCTGTTTTATTTTGGCTCTGTAAAAGCAGTTTAAGGTGTTTTTTTAGCATTACCAGCCCTCTTGAGGATGTTTTTTTGTCTACAGAACGTATCATCATTATACAGTGATTTGCCTCATTACCCTAACCTGGCAAGTTAACCTAATTAACCAAGTTAACCCTTTAAATTGCACTTTAAGCTGAATACTAGTATCTTGAAAAAATATTTACAGTAGTAAAATATTATGTATTGTCATTACTACTGGGCAATTTGGCCTAAAATCATAATCTTGATTAATTAAACATTTTAACTAGATTAAGATTAAAGAACAATTAATTATTTGTTTATTTTATGTTTTTTTTTTTCCCTCATAGTTCACTGGCAAGTTTTGTGCAGTAAATATGCTCACATGTTACAAATGAGAGACACAAAATGATGTTAGACACCAATAACCATCAAAACCCGCAATAAGAAAAACAAATCCTGTGAAAGTCAACGGTTACCAGTTTTCTAGATTTTTCCAAATAACTTATTTTGTGTTCAACAGAAAAAAGAAAGTCAAGCAGGTTTGTGATAAGTGAAGGAGTATGTGATGACAGAATTTTCAATTTTGGGTGAACTATCCCTTAAATAATCTAAAGAATCACCCTCAACAAGTGTTGAGTAAACTTACATTTAAAAGTAATATATTACAATCTTAAGTTACTTTTTTTAGTAACTAAATGTGCTACTTAGTTACTTCTTAAGGAAATTAATTTGAAAGTATGTGTATATTAGGGCTGTGCAGTATATCATTCATTCATTCATTCATTTTCTTTTCGGCTTAGTCCGTTTGTTAATCTGAGGTCGCCATGTCGGAATGAACCGCCAACTTATCCAGCACATCCGTTTTACACAGCGGATGCCCTTCCAGCTGCAACCCATCACTTGGAAAATTATTAATAACAATAATATTAATAATTATTAATTGTAATTGTTGTTAATTTTAAATGTAATATTATTTTTTATGCTAATACAGCATCAATATCGCAGTATGTGCATTCACAACAGTCGCATCACAGGATCTGCAATGTTGAGTCTTAAATCTAGTTGACCAGGAGCCACAGAATGTAGAGTCATTGCGGAGTTTAACCATAATACAGTGAAAGATTATAATTTGTATGTTTTGCATGTGCAAAAAAAAAGGTATTTCAAATTTATTTATTGAAATGAAGATATTTAAATTAGAAACAAGGCAAAAATAAGAAAAGAATTTCAGTTTTGTGTTGGTCTCCAGAAAAAAAGGCAAATAGAGCTATTCAAAGCAAAAAAAAAAAAAAAAACATGGTGAAACTATATTCACAAAAAAAGATTAAAAAGATTATTACAATATCATTCAGCCCTAGTGTATGTGTGTTATTATTTGTGTTACAAGTATTTGTTTGTGTGTGTGTGTTTTTTAAGATTATTATTTATAATTACTTTTGAAAGTTAATTTCATTTAAGTTGATCGAAAGGTTTTTTTTATTCTTTTAAAAGTTCTCTTAAGAACTGTGTGCCAAACAATATTGAAAATACAAAAAAAACACTGAAAATTAAAATCACAAAACATAGAGTAGTGTTTCCTGTAGGACAGGGGTGTCCAAACTCGGTCCTGGAGGGCCGGTGTCCTGCTGAGTTTAGCTCCAACCTGCTTCAACACACCTGCCAGGAAGTTTCTAGTATCTCTAGTAGAGCTTTCTTAGCTGGTTCAGGTGTGTTTGATTATGGTTGGAGCTCTACAGAACCGAGTTTGGACGCCCCTGCTCTAGGATTTTTTCCAGCTGTGGCGGCACAGATGTTCCGACTACCTACCTATATGGCGTTATTTCAATGACAAATGTGGTGAGCGCAGTATTGCAAGATCGCATTCATGTAATACGAGCATGTGAATCTTTTTGCTTGTGCACCGATTCCCTCTGGTCATGCACAAAACGTCTTGAACGCCCCCTCTGTTCAAGCACAGATTTTCTTGTGCCCTCTCAAACAAACGCTGCTGAAGTGCGATTTAGTGCATTTGTGTAACGAGTATGTCTCCAACATTTATTAGTTTTGCTAGGATTATTTCTGAATGTCTCCAATAGACTTACAGAACGACATTGATGCATCATAAAGTAAAGTGAAACGACTTATCCAGCAAGAAAAAAATCATTGTATGCAGAACCACAGACCTTTATTTATAAAGTATAATTATGGAAAATGTGTTCATCATAGCTGAAAGTTACGTCGTGTTTGTTGGCCTCACGCATCTGTCAGTCAGTCAGTGAGTCAGCTTGTCACCTTAAAGGGTTAAACAAATAGCGCACAGCACTACTACGATTACAGAAAAGTTTGCTCTGTTATAATTCACTTACCTTTTAATATGTTTTGGTGCGATTATAACCTGCTATTTAAAAAAACAACAACCACTGAATTTTTTTTTTTTAAGTACAACAGAAAAAACAACAAACAAACAAACAAACAAACAGTATTGCCTCAGAATATACACACTTTGCAGGTAAGTATAATATGAATTGCTGTACATGTGGGTTCAGCTGTTGGAGATACAAAATGTAGTGTTACACAGTCTGTAGACTTCAAAAAAAAAAAAAATCCTATAAGGTGCCAGTCAATTTTCATGAGGGGTGCTGGATTTAGAATGATCACGTTTTGGGTCTAAATATCCAAGAAAAGGTTCCCAGGTAGCAAAGAATTTTTCGTTAGAATTGGTCCTGATAAATCTGAGCTTTTCCAAATGTATATAACAGAGGCCATATCCATTAACCAGGTTCGAAAAGGAGGTGGTAAAGGAGATTTCTAGTTTTTTAGTATTAGCCGCTTGGCCACAGTCATGCCTAGAGTAAGGGCTTGTTGGAGATTTTTTGGAAGGGTAAGGGAGTGTTCTGAAACCCCAAAAATAGCAATCTCCGTGTCCGGCTGGAGGGAAATATTATAGGCCTTGGAGTATAGATCAAAAATGCTTGTCCAAAAATTTAACAAAGAGGGGCAAAACCAAAATGCATGAGCTGTGGTGTCCTCTGTAATTTTACATTTGTCACACATTGGTGAGATAGAGGGAAAGATTTTGTGTAATTTGGTTTTGGTATAGTGCAGGCGATGCATAACTTTGAACTGTATTAACTGGTGCCTACTGTTTACCGAACAGGACCCTACTGCAGTCAGGCACTTATCCCATAGTTCCTCTGATATCTCAACCACTGAATGTTTTGAATGAGAAGCTGTAATGTATCCATGGCGGGAATGAATTTTGGTGTGGCTGATGTACATTTTCTAATGGAACTTACTGAAGATCCATATCAAAGCTGTACGCTGGTCTAAAAGTGCTAACATTTGATGGTATGTTTAATCAGCAGAGAACTTGTGAAGAGCTTAAAACATGTGTAAAGGAATTTTAAAAATAAAATGAAAAAAAAAAACAGGATGTCGTCCTTCACACAAACAAAGACACAATGTCGAAGAAAAAAATAAGCATTTTGTCTTTACTATGACAAGAAAAAAGCAGGTATGCTTGAGAATGCTGTCGTTTCTATGGTTGCCAGTCCTGTTTTTTGCTCAATTTGGATATCTTTTGTCCATCTAAAACACATATTCTAACTTAACAGAGTTCATTTGGAATCCTTTCAACAGCCTTTTGATTGGTTGGTGCACGCCTAAGTCCAAATGGCAGTATTAGCGATCGCAACATACTATATAATCATCAAGCTAGGCCAACAAATGTGAGCATACCCACATAAGATTGCAATAATGATGCTGAAAACTAGAAATGTCATGAGTTGAGAACCACTGAAAAGACCTAAACTACCTGCGCAGACAGAAGCAATCAGTCACTTTTCATAATTAATGTTCAGCCTGTGCCAAGTTCATTAAACACAAGTCTCTGAAGAGGAGCTCACAATCATCAATGGTCTTTGTGAAGCTGCCAGATCACAAAGCGGAGGTCACACCTGGATAAAAAGTGCCGTTAACAATGAGGAAAGGTGCAATCAAGTTGATTTCCAACAGGACACGACAAATGTTCAATTGGTATTCAGGTCATGGGGATGAGACTCTATGGATTTTTCGCTTTATCTCCAGAGAGAGATGCTTTCCGCAGCTGAGTGCGGTTTGAGAGCAACCCTCACCCCAGGTCAAGTCTGTGCACGGCGCAGACTGAAATTTACCATGGTAACCACTGTGTCCGTTTACCAAAACACTGAAGTTACACTCACAACAACAACATACGGTTGAGATCAGAATTATTAGCCCCCCTGTACATTTTTCCCCAATTTCTGTTTAAAGAAAATAAGGTAATATGGCAATTAGGCAAAACATTGCGTAATGATGGTTTCTCCTGTAGACAACCGAGAAAAAATGAACTAATATTGACCTTAAAATGTTAAAAACTGCTTTTATTCTAGCTAAAATAAAACAAATATAAAAATATTATAGGAAATACTGTGAAAAATCCCTTGCTCTGTTAAAAATTATTTGGGAAATATATGAAAAAGAAAATTCACAGGAGGGCTAATAATTTTGACTGTAACTGTACATCTATGCCACTACCGTATAGTAGCTATTAACTTATTTCATGTTGATTTATGAAACATCTCTGCTGCTGTTGAATGGGACATAGTTCCGCTTAGGGACATGTTTAGTTTTTATGCACTGTAAGGGGTTAGATGTGGAGTCAACAGCAAGTAATTGCAGATTAGGCATGCATGGGACGATAACCGGTTTCAAGGTTTGCAGCGGTTTGGAAAAGTCAAGGTTTTAATACCTCTAAACTGTTCTGTTATACTGTTCGCAAGTTATATGTAAGAGTTTTTTAATGTGTTTGTTATGTGTTGTAAATAAATCTGTGTTTTTAAAACTAATGTACAGTATAGAGGAGAAGTCAATGATTTGTTTGAACTATTTAACCTGACTCGTTTACGGTTCAAAAATATTATAAATGTTTCTTAAAATAAAATAAATTGTTCAATGGGTCAAAAGTTTAGTTTTTCCAGGTTTTTTTTACATTTAAAATGAACTTATTTTAGAGCAGTAATCACGTGATACCGTGAAACCGTGGTATTTATCAAAGGTTATCATACCATCATAAACTTATACCGACTCATGCCTATTGCAGATAGGTGTGCATAAATTAATTACAGCTGTAGTTACAACAGATATTTTAAAGTCTAAATGCAATGCTACATGCTAATAAATGCTAATTTATGTGTGATATGCAAATACATAGTAGACATAGTAAACATATTTACAGGTACATATTTTGTAATGACATCACTATTTTACAGCTTTATATTAAGAGAGGGAGGGAGAGAGAGAGAATTGAATTATATATATATAT
>CAIGQQ010034334.1:2207597-2233382 GCA_903798035.1 Danio albolineatus
GGGAAACACACTCATTCACACACATACACTGACATAGTTTATTCAATTCACTTATAGCGCATGTCTTTGGACTGCAGGGAGCACCTACAATCTCAAAAATGAAAGTACACAAGCTGCAAGCTGCGACAGTGCTAACCACTGAGTCACCATGTCACCCCTTAGTGTGGTTTATTGTGAATAAATGTGATCCTATAGCATCAAATCAGTCTTAAGTTACTAAATTATATTTTTTCCAATACTCAAACAAAAATAAAAATAAAAATGGGGCCAATATCCAAAAATACACATAATCCAATTTATAGATTTTTCTTTTATGCCAAAAAATCATTAAAATACTTCTCTAAATATGTATTCAAAAATTACATTTTCATTAGTAATAACCATAGGCACTTCAGTTGTTCAACTTTAAAGGCGTTTGTTTTGATTTTTTTTTTCAATATTTAGATTTTTTTTCCTCGTATTCCAGATTTTCAATTTTTTTTTTTTTATAATTATTTTTTAGGTTTTTTTACCTTTATTGATCGGACTGTGTAGATTGACAGACAGGAAAGTGTGGGGAGCAGAGATAGGGGAAGGATCGGCAAAGGACCTCAAGCCAGGAATCGAACTCAGGTCACCGCGAGCACCTCAGTGCTATGTGTCGGCACACTAACCACTAGGCTATTGGCGCCAACAGACTTTCAAATTGTTGTTTCTCTGCCAAATATATTTTAAAATGAGATTCCTTTATTTTTATTTTTTATTAAATATTTAAACATTTAGGGGCGGCACAGTGGCTCAGTAGTTAGCACTGTCGCCTCACAGCAAGAAGGTTGCTGGTTCGCCAGTTGGCATTCTGTGTGGAGTTTTCTCCCTTTGTTGGCGTGGGTTTCCTCTGAGTGCTCCGGTTTCCCCCACAGTCCAAAGACATGTGCTGTAGGTAAATTGAATGAACTAAATTGGTTGTAGTTTATGAGTGTTTAGGTGTGAATGTGAGAGTGTATGGGTGTTTCCCAGTGCTGGATTGCGGCTGGAAGGGCATCCACTGCATAAAACATTTACTGGAATAGTTGGCGGTTCGTTCCGTTGTGGTGACATCTGAAATAGAGACTAAGCTAAAGGAAAATTAATGAACTAATTTAAAGATTTAATATTAATTATAATTATAATTATTTAAAATTAAATAAAAATAAAAAAAATTTAATTCTCAAATGTGAAAATAATGCCATCATCCAAATCTTAGTGTGCACCGCAGAAATGTTTCAGAAATATCTCTCTGTCTGCTTCCACACAATAGTGTACTTCGACTGAGGTATGACCTTAAAACTGACCAAAGACATCCAAATGAACCAAAAGCAGGACACAATGTCACAAAGTCCAACTTTCAAAAGGACAGAATGCTCAAGATCACGCTGCAGCCAAAAATAACTGATGGGGGGAGTTCAAATCAGGACAAATGTGTCATCTGAAAGTTTGTTGTGATAAATTTACACCAATTCACTCATTTGGTTTCTGCATGCACAATTCTGAAATGCTGTTGCTGAACATAAATGAACAGATTTTAAAGGGATAGTTGTCTCAAAAATGAAAGTCTGTTATCTTTTACTCACCCTTCATATGCTTAAAACCCATTTGAGTTCATTCCCAAAAACTCAGCGCTCTCTTTGAAAGCAATAGCAATAGAGATATCAATACATGGGAATATAGCCCTTTGTTGGACACGTGCCCTTATTATATAGCTACTTTAATATTATGGACTTTGATATGTATTTCATCTTGTCACTTCTGGTCTCAGGTCTGCGACTCCCAGTTTGCATTCAGGTGTTTTGGAGGACGTAGCATTGGACAGTAAATATTTAGGGTGGGCAGGGTATTTAGCTTTAGCAACTGCTAGCCTGTTTGAAATTGCCTACCCTGTATAATCACTAAGCTTTGTTGTGCAAATGAAGATTTTCTGAAGAAAGCAATATAATTAGTGAGATAATTATTCATTCATTCATTTTCTTTTCGGCTTAGTCCCTTTATTAATCCGGGGTCGCCACAGTAGAATGAACCGCCAACTTATCCAGCATTTGTTTTACGCAGCGGATGCCCTTCCAGCTGCAACCCATCTCTGGGAAACATCCATACACACTTATTCACACTCATACACTACGGACAATTTAGCCTTCCCAATTCACCTATACATTGGACTTGTGGGGGAAACCGGAGCACCCGGAAGAAACCCACGCGACCATGGGGAGAACATGCAAACTCCACACAGAAATGCCAACTGACCCAGCCGAGGCTCGAACCAGCGACCTTCTTGCTGTGAGGAGAATGTGCTACTCACTACGCCACCGTGGCGCCTGAGATAATTATCGATTTCCATATTATTTGTCAAGATTTTTTATATAACTTTTGGGGTATCAAAAACAGACATAATATTTATGTATCACTTACAGACTTAAAGAGTCCCTATTATTTTTAATTATTTGTTAGTTTTTGAAAATGAGCTTCCATGCAGTGTGTAACACAGCACTGAAAACATCCAGCTGAGGTTTAACTGTACACTGTGTTTAAAACTATTGATTCTTTAGCAAAATAGTCGACTCCGAGTCGAATGAATGAATCGAGCTAGGTTTGGATCTTTTGTTTGATCGCATCAAAGTCAACACGGTTCATTACCAAATATGTAGTACCAGATCCTGTAAAATGTGAACGCGCTTTCCCTTCAAACACTAGTGGAGGCGCGGGGGACCACAGGACATGATAATGACGATCACTGACAGATGGAGATTCAGCTGTGGGAAATAAATAGTTAAAGTTCATTTTCTCAGCAATACCACAGCCAACCGTGTGCTGTGTTTGTTCCTGTCATTTTTCTGATGATTGATACAATGACCTAAGTCACAACGCGGGATTCGTTGGCCGTTTGCTATTTAAGGAGCAGCTGAGACTATTATGTATGGAACTTTGTCAAACTTTGACAGGGACTTATAACTGTTACAGTTCAAATGGACCAGTTTCTTCTTCCTCCAGATCAGAACATGTAAGTGTCATTAAAATTGTTGCCTCGTTTTGTGCAAGTTGCAAAATATGTGTTTAATTGTGCGTTGCAAGTTGTAATCGCCCCATGCGGCTTGTAATCACTTTTCTGTTATAGATCAGTGCTTGTACTGGATCTCTCAGGTTAAATCTTTATGAGGCTATTCACATATCGCGTCCAAAACCACGATAAAAATGTGACGTGTGCGTCTTTCTTTACCGATTTAAATGCAATTCTGAACTCATGATCCTCTGCTGTTCGCCTTTGCTATGGCCTTTCTGAACTCATGATCCTCTGCTGTTCGCCTTTGCTATGGCCTTTCTGAACTCATGATCCTCTGCTGTTTGTCGTTGCTATGGCCATCATCAGCTGTTCCTCACACGCACGGCACGATCAATTTTCAATAGTTAAACTTTTTCCACTGTGTGGATTACTACTGAATGTGTGCCGTTATTAATTGGGGTAAGGGTTAAGAGTAGAGTAATATGCTGGTGTTTAACTGCATTGCTTTATTGCATTCCTGCATTGGGCTCTCACATACTTTCTGCTACTTCATACTGTAGCCATGGTGGGCATTTCTCTCAGTCTCGCGCTGAACGCAGTCAACCAATCACAACAGACTGGGTCAACGGTCCAATCAGCAGAGATTAGCTTCGCGCTAAGAAAGGATTTGGGAACAAATGAATCGCTAAATGAATCATATAGGAGTCGCAGGGAAATTTGGTAAAAATAAATGCATATTATAAGGCAATGAAAGTGTTTTTTGAGCTTGCATACATATGAGACCCCCAAAATCAAAATATAACCTTTTATAATGCAAAATAAAGGCTCTTTAAAGTTACTTTTATTAGCATTTTTAATCATTTGAAACAATGAATTTCATAAGTCATATATAAATTAAATTAATTTAGTAATTTATTTATTAAATAAATAAATTTGTAAAACTACAGAAAAAAGTAATGACAGCTCAGTATTTACTTTATTTTTTTTTATACAGTAACCAATAAAAACCACTAGATAAAGAATGCTGATAAAAGTCACATTAACATTAACAACATCATAAATTGTCAGAGCAGAGATCAATAGCAACACTTGCGATACATTTCAGGATAATATCAGAACTAAACAAAACAATGTTGCTTGGTTACAAACTTTGCACAGCAGCGGGAACAATCCTAACAAACAGGATTCCGGCACTTAGGAAGTGTTGGGGTGGAGGAAATCATTATTTGTAGAAGAAGCCAAGCTCAAGTGCATGCAGTGCACATTTGTAAGTAACAATAAACAAAGCTGTCTGTATAGGAGCCAACAGCATTTGCTTTTTCCTTAGATTATACTGTATCTATGTCAGTGGATAACATTTGTAAAATTATTTAGATTTGACAACAATATTTTGCACATAATAATAATAATAATAATAATAATAATAATAATAATAATAATTTAAAAAACAACCAACAACAATTAAAAATAATAATAAAACAACAACAACAATAATAATAATAATAATGATGATGATGATGATGATGATGATGATGATAATAATAATAATAATAATAAACAGCAAATGATAACATCAATAAACAATAGTAATTTCAATCAAAATAAATAAATACAACAACAACAACAACAACAACAATAATAATAATAATAATAATAATTCCAAAAAACAACCAACAACAATTAAAAATAATAATAAAACAGCAACAAAAATAATAATAATGATGATGATAATAATAATAATAATAATAATAATAATGATAATAATAATAATAAACAGAAAATGATAACATCAATAAACAATAATAATTTCAATTTAAAAATTACAATAATAATAACAATAATAATAATAATAATAATAATAATAATAATAATAACATTAATAATGTGATGATAATAATAAACAACAACAATACTAATAATATACATAATAAAATTATAATATGATATACATACTGTATATACATACAGTATAGTGGCCAAAGCAAGCAAATAAAATGCAAAAAAAATAAAATAAAATTGAGAGCACTTCTGCTATTACCAAAAGCACTAACACTGAACAGCAGAAGGAATAAACCCTCATCATAAGCCTGTAGTTTATATTTATCCCATGGGTACAGTCTCAGCAAACTCATATGGAAACAATATGGACTTTATATAATTAAACAAAACCCATATACAGATATGAACAAATAATGTTGGATTAGTGGATGCTCAGATAGCTTCACTTGAATGAGATCCCAATAACAAAGCATAGACATTATGTTATTTAACATTTACATACAACAACTGGCAACAAAAGCACCTGAACTGTTAATTATAACCGTTAAAACAGAAAAAAAATGTTAAAGCCAACAGTTTTTTTTCCTAAAAAAAAACTTCCTATCTGTCTGTCTGTCTGTCTGTCTGTCTGTCTGTCTGTCTATCTATCTATCTTTATATATATATATATATACAACAGTTTTGTCTGGTTCTCTAATCTGATTGGCTGATAACCGTGAGATATTCTGCAATAACAGCAGTCGTACAGCTTCTTCACCGCTGTGTATTGCACCGCCCACATAGAGTTACAAGCAAAGGAATAAACTCACTACAGTTTGACAAATATTGCAGCTGTTGGAAAACATAATGTGCTTTTGTGGCTTTTTTGGGCGAGAATGCAGCTGTTTTGATTGCAACTTTATTTATAAGGATTGTGCCTATTTTAAAATATTTATAATTTCAGAGGTTTAGCGTGTCGGCAGCTATCAACATGCAAAGCAAAGAAAGAGAGGAGCTTTCTCTTTCTCTTGCGCAAAGAGCACAAGATGGTGACAGAGACTGCATGATAAGTCCTTAGAGGAAAAAACTCAGCGTTTTCTTTTCAGATTTCACCTGATCAAATCATCATAGAACAGGTAAGTGACATTGTAAGTCGATCTCTCTTTTTTGTATTTTGTATTGCTGTATTTATACCATAGTAATCTGGTAGTGTTTGCTTTGCTTTGGATTTTTTGGAGTTAATTATTGTGATATTCCGATTGCAACAGAGAAATCTCCATAGACTGATGGCATTTCATGCCGTCCAGCCTTATAATTGTATAATGTCAGCAAAATCACCTGTTTTGACATCACTTTAGACATTACAAAAGAAAGCCTGTGGCCTCAAGCCAATGCACACCTCCCACCAGTGCCGATATACAGCCACATCACACTGCTACTTGTCTGATATTGCTCATTAAGTGAAGTTTATTTCTAAACTAACTTCGAGAGGATCACGTGCTTATGATTCCTTGCGGCTGGTCCCGCATTATCCAATTTATGATTCACCATTCAGACGATGCCTAAGCCACTATAAATAAGTGTCACCCGTTTCAGAAACGGTTAGAAAAAAGCTGTACAGTAAAGACAGATTAAACCATAAACTAACAAAATGGCAATATGACAGAACTGAAATGTAATTAAGTTTATATTAACGTGACCCTTAAGCAGTCCTCCAAGGTTCTATCCTGGGTCCAATGTTTCTTTTGATCAAAAACAGAAAAAAATTAAAAAATCAAGAGGCTTTTGTGCATTTTTCCCACAAAACACAAGATTTTAAGCAAATAATGGCATAAAATATAATTCCAAAAGCCGTCGCTCACAAAAGTATACATTTTAAGCTGCAAATGTTTCTTTATAAAAATCATGGAGAGGCTGTTTCGCAATAATAATAGCAATTACAAGTATGCAGTGAAATTATTTAAACGATCTACAGTGTATAAATGCTAGGTTTCTAGGTGCACTGCAGACACCTGCAGATCCAGGTTTGTGGTGCTGCCGAAGCTGCACAGCACTAAACACAACACATTGCTTTTACGATCAATGTTATAATCAGCAGTCAGCAGATGGAGCCTTTCACAGATGGCCTGCTGCGGACTGGGATTTCTTCTCTATAAATCAATCAAGTAAAACTTTTTTCTTACAGAAACAAATAAAGACACTGAAAGTACTGTATATACACTGGCTTAAAAATAATTGAAAATGTAAAAAAGGATGAAGCATTTCTGATCATGCATCTAAAGTCAATGTCTACGTTTACATCGACATCAGTGAACAAATTATTTGCCTTAATCTGAATAAGATAATAATATGATGAAGGTGTTTACATGAGTTACTTTTTGAATGTTCCTTTCACGATCCCGTTTTACATGTTATAGCACATAAGTCGATTAACATCACTGTGTCACCTCGATATCCACATTTCCTGTGGAGTTTTCTTGTAATTTAAAGTAATTCATTTTTAATTTGTCAACTTCAACTGCAGTTTGGCACTTTCACTTTCATTCAGCACCATTTCAAGCACAGCCCCTGTGACAAAAGAGATATTGGATGCGAGTATGAACTGGAAGAGTATTGTTTGAATGTAATATATGATACCGCACGCAGTATGAAAAAAAAAAAGAAAACCTCCACATTTCACGATGCATGTGTCTGTGGTCCTTCACTGATTCAGTTGGTGCAGAGAATAGTGTCAAACTGCCATGTGTGTATCGACTATCCTGTCCCAAAATGCGTCGAAAATTTTACATGACTGTAATAGTTGGATTGCAGTGTTTACACGCCTGTACTAAACTTAAAAAACGCGACTAAAATAGGAACACTACACATGTCTTAATCTGATTTCTGTTTAGTTTGATTATGACTTTAGTCTAATAAAAGTAATCAAAAGTTACTCATTACATGGTCGACTCTTAATCGGAGTACGGTGTATTGAAATCTGATTATTTGTGTCCATGTAAATGTACTCAGTGTCATTGTCAAAGTCTAGATAGCAAAAGTATCAGTAAATGCATGCAATATGTAGAATTAGCTAAATGACACTGAAAAGGCACCAAAATCTGTAATCTGATTCAGTCTAAGAACATCCCGGTTGCATATGTGGCACTTTTGGCAGATTGTTCTTAATAAAGTCATTATTTTTGGACAAATAATGACGGTTTTAGTAGTAAAAATACAATATTTTATAGTATAATGATATTATGCTCCAGATTGTAGTATATATTGCACTAACTCCTGCCCTTAATAACTTCTGTAATATCTGTTATTGTTGATTTTTATTTAATTTGCATCTATATATGTTGGTCTATTATGTCAAACCATGTGAGTTGCTAAATAGCCTTGTGTTGTTTCAAAACAATGACAATAAACATCTCAATGACAATAAAAAAAAATAGAACATTTTAGTTAACATCTTTAATCTGAGATTTGCAATGTGATTCTATTGTTGAGTATCCAGCAATATGAGAAACATTTCTCATTTAGGGGATGTATTTTTTATTTTACGTGAATAAGTTTATTAGAATAGACCTATGTATTCAGGTTGATTTAATCACATAAATAACACTTTTAGATTTTACTACATATACACTTTGGATTACCAAACAAAACATTTAGTGTAGGTGTTTGGATGGATTTTTAGTGGGTGTCAGGTGACTGCAACAACCAGCAAGTCAATAGAGTCCACCCCCTCGTCTATGTGATATTCTCTTCTCTAGATCTGGCTCAGGTTCCTCCTCCAGCCTACAGGATTTTTTTTTTTTTTCATCCGGTTTTATCGTCAGCCAGGTTAAAATCATTAGCCTGATCAGCACACAGTACCCAACAGAACAAACTGTACAGCTCAAGAAACAAGTTGACATTCAAGCTACGAACAAACACTATTAATAACTGCAAAAAAAGTACACAGATTAAAAATATTTTCTGTAGAACACAACCAGATTATGATGCTGTATATATTCATATGTATTCGATTTTTATATAGACCATTTCATGAACATTTCCTGCTTTTTACCAAACTATTTCATAACTGTTACAAGAGGCTATTTAATTATATCTTAATGTTAAAATCACTGACATAACATTATTTATCAATGTGTGGAACTTTTTGGATTCTTGGAAGCTATGGGAAATCTAAATGTAATACAGGAAATACATTAGGACCATTGTTATTGTTTACAACCCCTTGAAATGGTCTAAATTTATAATGTTTTACGAGAAAATGCCAATTTTCACACTTAAAGGCACAGTGTAATTTTCACCACTAGAGGGCGTGTATTCACCACAAACAAAGATGTATTTTGATGATGAGATTGGAGTAATAGGAGTTGTTGCCTAATTTACATCCTATAGGACTCCTGCAAAAATCGTGTTCATGGATAAGGTAAAGAATTTAAAGAGCACCCATTATGGGTTAATGAAAATGACCTCCCATGCAGTGTGTAACACAGTTTTAAGTGAACTTAAATATCCAGATAAGGCTGAAATCTAAAAGTGTGCTGTGTTAAAATCTATTGCTTAATCTATAAAAGAGTCAACTCAAAGTGGTTCGAATGAATGGCTGCAATAATGAGTCTTTAGTCGTGCTGGCGTGACGTCGATATGGAACTCAAGCCCTGCCTGTTTGTTGCATGCACAGACCCGGGAAAATTGAAACCCCCGGCCCCGCCCACAAACACTGTATGAAGAAAAAGAGGAAGACAAACACTGTAGCAGATCCCGGTTGAATCATGAAGACACTGTTCTCTGAAGTGTGCGAAAGTTAGTGTTATTTTCCCTACCCAAAGATGAGGCTGTGAAGAGTCAGTGGTTGAAGCTTATTTTTGCAAAAATACCTCAGCATTATAGCCCCAGCCTTGTGCCGTGTTCCCATCATTTTTCTGGCGAGTGCTTCAGCAATCTACACGCTTACAACGGGGGATTCGTCAGCCGTTTGTTAAAGGAAGGATCAGAAAAGATTATTGATGTATGAGACTTTGTTGGTGCATGACAGTAACTTTACATTACACAGTTCATGGACCAGTTTCTTCCTCCATTTCACAAGTGTAAGTAAGAGCAATTAAAATGGTTGCCTCCTTGTTTTCTCTAGCAAAGTATGTATTTAATTGTGTTTTATTATTTGTAACCGCTTGTACTGTATCTGGTTTACTCTTTACATTCTCATGTCACGTCTAAAACCATGTTGAAAACGTGCCGCTTTGTTTATGGATTTAAATGCGTTTGTGAGCTCGTGATCCACTGCCGTTTGTTGTTGCTATGGCCTCCATCAGCTGTTCCTACACACGTGCCGTGGTCAAGTTTCAAAATAGTTCAGCTTTTGCTACTGTGTGGATTAATACTGAATGTGTGTCATGGTTATGAATAGAGCAATATGCTGGTGTTTGCACTGCTTTAATGCACTTCTGCATTGGGCTCACACATATGCTCTGCACTCTGACTACTTCAAAATTGTTGATAAGCCATGGTGGGCATTTCTATCTGTCTCACGCTCAACAGTTAACCAATTGCAATAGACTGGGTTATCAGACCAATCAGAGCAGATTAGCATCGCGCTTAGGAGGGGTTTGGGAACAAATGAATCACTGAACGAATCATATGGGAGTCGCTGGGATATTTAGGTAAAAATAAATGCCTATTATAAGACAATGAAAGTGGTTTTGGCCCTGCATGCATATTAGACTGTAGTTGGAGACCCCCAAAACCAAAATATGACCTTTTTGAATACATAATAGGGGCTTTTAAAACTTATCATGGCAGTACGAAGCAGAAACATAGCAAATACATTCTTTATAAGCTTTCATTGAAAAACAACTAGCTACAATGGCTGCTTGAGGGTTGTAGCTTTAGACGATCTATAGTTTGTCAAGATTACTCATGTTCTTTTGATGAAATCTATATGTAAACACTGACATGTTCAAAAACAGCACCCCAGTGCATCCACGTCCTGACACTGGCTAAGATTTTTCTTATTACAGTATGTCACTGGCTAAAATTGATTATTTTTATGGATTTTAACATCCTTCATAACATTTGTGATCATTTAAGTCATAAGTCAGCAAAATATACAACACTGTTTGAGTTGTTTTTGCATATTTTAATGAAAAAAAATCACAAATTGTGCCTTTAATGTGTGAAATCCATTCACATTTATGCAACATCTTGGCTAAAATAGTTTCAAGACAAATTCTGTTTCATCCTGAATTAAAATAAAGCAGAAATAATAGCATAAAGCCAGAGTGAACTCTGTTTTTAGGAAGCTCTTTCTGGCATTGACTATGGCAGAAGCGTCGCAGCCTGATACAGAATGACACTGATCTCCCCCTTCTTTGTGTCGCAGCTGATATGTGACACTCTGCAGCAGTATAATGCATGTTGGCGTTTCCCTCACCGCAGAGGAACAAGCATCAGGCCTTGTCTACAGACTTCAAGTGGGTGGCGCAAAAGATTGATGCCAGCAAATGTGCTGTGATGTACAAAATGCTTCTGAAATATAAGTTGTAGAGTGAGAAGCCCTAAAGGGGGTCGGGGACTCAGCAGCGCGTCACTTTTTATCATCTTTAAGTCTGCCTTCACTTACATGCTTGGTAAATCAGTGTTGTCAGTGTTAGTGTTGCATATGAATCAAGCAAACTATATTGGCTAGCATTTATTGGCAGCATTTACCAATAGCAAAATACATTTGAAGGCAAAATTAAAGTGTTTTTCAGTCAAATATGTTCCTAGTTGGCTCAATGGTCAGCACTGCCACCTCACAGCAAGAAGGTCGCTGGTTGGAGTCCCAGCTGGGCCAGTTGGCGTTTCTCTGTGGAGTTTGTATGTTTTTCCTGTGTTGGCGTGTGTTTCCTCTGGGTGCTTTGGTTTCCCCCACAGTCCAAAGACATGCGGTATATGTGAATTGGGTTAACAAAACTGTCCGTGGTATGTGAATGTTGAGTGTATGGGTGTTTTCCAGCACTGGATTGCGGCTGGTAGGGCACCCACTGTGTAAAACATTGTAACGCTTGAGGTGACACTGACAACGGTGGTGAGGATCCAATTGCAGTTTAATATAAAGTCAGTATAGCAATGGTCATCAGGGGCAAACGTGCTCAGGTAATCAAAAATCATGGTCTATAAACAGGCGGAAGGTCAAAAGGCTGGCGGCAGGCAAGGATAAACAAATAAGCAAGGCTAAGATCAAAACACGGAAGACAGGAACAAAGGAAACGCGTTGTAAGGTCACATACAGTAAACAATACTCAGCGACGACTGGGAGTGAATGTGCTGCTTACGTAGTGAGTGTAATCAGTCTTTGACAGTCCTCCGGTGGTGTGTGTGCAATCAGTCGTGATATGGAGCAGGAGTGTGTATGTGCTGCATGACTGGAAATGTAGTCCTTAAACAAATCTGTAGTTCATGGAAAGTGTGTGTGTCAACCAGCGATCTCTGGCTATAGCTGTTATCGTAACAAACATATGCAGGAATAATTGGCAGTTATGGTTAGGGTGACCCCTGATAAATAAGAGACTAAGCTGAAGGATACGGAATGATTGAATGTCCTTAGTGATGTAACAGAGCAAGGAAATGTTCATATTTTCTCATTTCATAGTCTTTAAGACTCTTTTTTTTTTTTTTATATGAATCAAGTAAACTATACTAGCTAAGTTTTGGTTATGTCCTTATTAGTATTTTAATATTTCCCTAGTGAAGTTGAACAGAGCAATGACATTTTCACAGAATTTCCTGTTTATTATTTTTTTATATCTTGTCTTACTTCTGTTAGTTTGGCTGAAATTAAAGTAGTTTTTATTCTTTCATACATTTTCTTTTCAGCTTAGTCCCTTTAATAATCAGGTGTCGCCACAGCTGAATGAACCACCAACTTATCCAGCTGCAACCCATCACTGGTAAACACCCATACGCCGTCATTCACACAAATACGCTAAGGACAATTTAGCCCATCTAATTAACCTACTGTACAGCGCATGTCTTTGGACCTGTGAAGGAAACCAGAGCACCCAGAGGAAATCCACGTGAACATGGGGGAAACATGCAAACTCCATACACTCTAAAAAAAAAAGGTGCTAAATAGCACCAAAACTGGTTCTTTGGTCGTAACGAGGGGGGAACCTTATTTGGTGCTATACAGCACCTTAAAAAAATAGGTGCTATATAGTACTTTTGTCAAATGGTGCTATATAGCACCTATATTTTAAGGTGCTCATAATGTTACTTTACCCTTTCCACAAATAAAACCGGCATAAGAGTTATGAGAATTAGCTATAAGAACAAGTGCTTACCAGTAGTAGTGGTGCTATATAGCACTTTAAACACCCCAAAGAACCACTGAAAAACCTTAATGGTGCTTTAAATGTTCTTTACACAGTAAAAGTGCTATATAGCACCCTGACCACCTTAAAGAACCACAGAAGAACCACTGAAGAACCTTCATGGTGCTTTAAAGGTTCTTTACACAGTAAAAGTGCTAAATAGCACCTCAAATATCACAAAGAACTTCTGAAGAACCACTGAAGAACCTTTTTTTTAGAGTGCATACAGAAATGCCAACTGACCCAGCAGAGGCTCGAACCAGCGACCTTCTTATGGTCTGGGGTAAGATGAAGGAGGAGGCATTGAAGATCAATCCAAAGAATCTTGATGAACTCTGAGAGTCCTGCAAGAACACTTTCTTTGTCCTTATTCCAGATGACTTTATTTTTAAGTTATTTGAGTCATTGCAGAGATGTATGGATGCAGACCTCCAAGCTTATGGGAGTCATGCACTATGTTAATTATTTTTCCACTGCAACGTGACTTTATGTTCTATACAATACATTATTTCTGTTAAGTGACAAGACCTTTGTCTAAGCAAAGTGAAACCTTACTGTCCTAATTAAATAATTAACAATCAAGGCATGATCATATGTTATTTTGGTGAAATAAGTGTAATCTAGAGGCCTTTGTCTTTCATATAAGCCACTTTTAATGCCAAATCATCAACTAGAAGTCAAGTTATTGTTTGTTGTTTCTAAAACTTGTATAGGTTACAAGACTTTTGTCAGGTAGTGTAGTAAAGCCTTTAAATTGCACCTTAAGCATAATACTAGGATCTTGCAGCAAAATTAGTAAAATAGTATGTACTGTCATCATGAAAGTAACAAAAGAAATTAGTAATTAGAAAGGTTATTTAAACTATTTTTTTTTTAATGTGCTTAAAATTCATCTCTTGGGAAATATTTGAAAATAAATCAATACTTTAAAGGATGACTAATGATTTTGCCCTCAACTGTATATCTACCATTTAATAATTAAAATTTTAAACAAGACAACAATTTCCCAGTACTGGGTTACAGCTGGGAGGGCATCTGCTGTGTAAAACATATGCTGGATAAATTGGTGGTTTATTCCTCTGTGATGACCCCTGATGAATGAAGAGACCAAGCCAAAGGAAAATGAATGAATGAATGAATGAATGAATGAATGAATGAATGAATGAAAATACAACAACAATCCAATATCCTATGTAAAATGATCATTATATGTTTCTCAGACAGACTGTGATAAGAATTTAACACACCGTTACTGAAGATCATGCCCTTGACTGATTTCTGTATTATTCATTCACTACAAAGAAAAAGTCTGTCACATTTGAAATCATATTCAAATAGCCGAACAGGATTAAACCGTCTGTCTGTCACTTATTGAGGAGTGCAGATGATGTGTGGTTTCATCATTTACTCACTCGCATATCATTCCAGTGATTTCTCTTTTCTGTGTGCAAGATATTATATTTTTTGACTCTTTCAGACGTTTCAAGCTCCAAGAAGGATATAAAGGTGCCAAAGAAGTCGTACATACTAGCAGGAGTGGCTTTAGGTAGTTAGACGGTCCTGGGCTAAATGCTTTACAGTTGCCACATCCATTGGATTGAGCTCTTCAAAACATAAGCAACATAAATTACAATACACCACTGTTGGCTGTAGTAAAAAGTAGTTAAGACGTACTTAAATTAATTGAACTATGTTTGAATGCCTGTTTAATATGTAAGTTCATTTTTTTTAGATTTAGTTTTTTGATTACAATCAAAGCTTTACATTAACACTCGCCAACCCGTCAAATGCAGGTAGATTTCAGCTGTGGCGGGTTAGACGGCCACTCACACTAGCCACTTTGGCTGGCTGAAAATCATTTGTAAATTGCCAGTGCTGCTCGTCACTACAGATTAGACTGTTAGTTCATGACTGTATGTCAATATGTGTACAAATGGATCTTAGAATCGAGAAGCAGCACGACTGACAAACACAACTTTTCGCGCGAGCAAAAGAAAGCAGGTGAATAACGAATGAAAGGATCACGTGCACAGTGGAACTAGAAATACTTTGCAAATACTTATGCAAAGAGAAGGTCTACACAATGTGTTTATATATGGTGGTAACAAGTAGTACAACTGAGGAAGTGCAGAGTCAATATACTGGAGAGAGCTCCCTCTGGTGGTGGGATGAATGAGACTCTGCCTCATTTGTTACAACATTATTAGCATTTAACACTGAATAAAGCACATGGGGTGTACCTGAGGTGATCAGTTTTTCCTGTTGTTCAGCTGTCAGAAATAGAAGCCTTTCTAATAGATCTATTCCAGGTATTGGTTAGAACAAAAACTCCTTTTAATATGGAAAATATCCCTTCTATCACATGCTAAACATGACTAAAATCAGCCTACATGCTCTAGTAGTAAGGCACACTCCTGTTGATGTCAACAATCTGGCAACATGCGCTTGCATGTGTTTTGAACCAGGCATGCAATACATAGGTCAACCACTGGGCGTCAGCTTACATACTGTACCTTTAATAAAGCTGTCAAAACGGACAGCATTCAAAACATTTGCTTTACAATGTCGTCCACAGCTGCCACTTTTTTACCCTAAATGTTGTCGATTATAGGGTATGGAGATCTATTCAGTGTAGAAATATGAATAAAGCAAAGTTCACACACTTTCCATCCACGCAACTTCTCTTTGCTCAGTGTGCCCATTTGCAAAATCGACAGTTTTTCACACTTTTCAACTGAAATGACTGAATGTTACCAGCAATTTTTGGTAACGCTTTCTTTTACGACCCGCAAAGTACCGTGTAAGTACAGTGAAATAATGGTGTACTTTTCTGTACGTATAGTATAAGTATAATGAACGTACGCGTAGGTATAAGGGAACAAACTGTAATTCTTGGGTAATAAGGGGGTTACAACCAGATATGCAACATGCAAAGTACTGCGGAAGTATTTTGATTTCACAGTGTACTTTTCTATAAAGTGCAAAGGAAAAAACGGGTAATGTTTGGGTAATAAGGGGGTAACAACCAGATATGTAATGCTTGGATAATAAGGGGGTTACAACCAGATATGCAAAGATATGGACCAACTGTAACATTTCAGTGAAAGTATTGCTGATGTTTTTATAGAAAAATGAAGTGTTCAATTTGGCCTTCAATCAATTAAAAATGCTGATTTATTTAGAAATTCTCTGTTCTTACTATTCAAATAAACACTTGTGCGTTGAAATCCAGCTATACGTACAGAAAAGTACACCGTTATTTCATTGTACTTACGCGGTACTTTGCAGGTCGTAAAAGAAAGTGTTACCCATTTTTTTGCTGAGCATCTCTGATTGTTACTACACCTATTGCTTACCTCCAAGCTATAACCTTACACCCCACCCTCATCATCATCATCATCATCATCATCATCTTATTATCTACTGTATTGCCTTATGTTGATTTGAACTCCAAGCATAAGGTCTGTGTTCACAGTGCCAGTTTCCTGTCACCACAAGCTCCTGTAGGGCAGAAATTGAAACTCGAGCACATAGTGCAGTGGAGGGTTTCCCCTGCGAGCAGAGCCATTCTAATCTCATTTGAGAGACACTGGGAGGTTTATAGGCCCTTCTTCATCATAACCCTCACACAAAGGTAACAGCGGCAGGGCCAGAAATATGATGAATGCTGGAGTCAAATAAAAAAATGTGAGGCTACAGAGGGGAAAAGAAGAGACGTAAAAAGAAAGAGTTGCCCCAGCCGGCTGGTTAAGTTCTCTGTGCGAAATTAAATAAGCCTAATTATGACAAATCTTCTCTCTGCCACTGTCCTTAAGATTTATGAGCATAAGTATTTATAGCATGACTGGCCTCTTACCATCTTTCTCTCCTGGGTTTCCACAGTTCCTCATCCTATCAACCTCGTTGAATTAAAGTGATAGACCACCCAAACATGAGAAATCTGTCATCGTTTGCTCTGGGCATAAACCTCAT
Organism: Danio albolineatus; assembly: GCA_903798035.1. NCBI lineage: Eukaryota > Metazoa > Chordata > Actinopteri > Cypriniformes > Danionidae > Danio > Danio albolineatus. The sequence goes on from CAIGQQ010034334.1 coordinate 2,224,683, forward strand.
GTAGCTCTAAACCTGCACGGGCTACTTTACTATGTGTTATTTACTTCCGTTTTGTTTATGATAAACAAACAAACAATAAAAAGTCATTAATAAATATATGCTTATTTGAGATTAGAGGGTTTAGAGATTTACAGTCATTAATGACTTACATTGTTTTGTTTATGCATAGACGGACTGAAAAGCTATTTGATTTTAAAAGTACACAGTAAAATCAACAGAGTAAAGAATAATGATAAAACAAAAATAAAAATGTTGAATTAACAATATACCGTGATAATGACGGCACGTTGACTGTGTGGTTGCAAGGTGCAATATGATGTGATTTTCCTTTGACATTACAAGTGCAAAACATACCTGCCAACACTCCCGTTTTTCCCGGGAGTCTCCCGTATTTCACATCCATCTCCCGCCACCCTCCCGGTTTGTTTTTTCTCCCGGGAAACTCCCGTATTTTGTATGTCTCAATGCAGTTTCAATAAAAGCACTTTTGTTCATGTTTGTCAAGCTGCCAGATCTTGAATGAAGTTCATCACCTCACACAATTGACGCAATATTCAAATCTTGTTTCACATTTTATCTCAATCTGGCAACATGCGTTAAAACTCAGGTGCGCTGTTGATTTCTGCGCAGGAGGTAGATGTGGGACTTGAACGGTGGCAGTAGCAACAAGCAGCTGTGTCAGTAGTTGTAAACATGATGGAAGGAAAAGAGTCAGGTTGTGCTTCGACAAATAAAAAATATATATATACATGGAAATTTAACAGCAGCTGGACCGAAGAATTCAAGTGTTTGTCTAGAAACCACCTTGACAGCGCCCACGCTTTCTGCAAGGTGTGTCATATTGATTTTAATGTCAGACACGGTGGGAAAAACGACATTACACATTATGTGAAATCACAACGGCACTAAAACTGTAAATTATGAGAGTTTTTTGTTATCGTTTCGCTTTACAAGACCTCATTGTGTCACCAGGAGCCATGGATATTGCTTTGGGATAATTTGTATGTTTAATTTGTTATTTGTATTTTTATTTTAACCCCCTCCCCCCAATGTTTAAAATCTCCCGGATTTTCAAAACCAAATGTTGGCAGGTATGATGCAAAAGATCGCAATATGTTAGACATACACCACAGAACAGTGTAAAAATTAATGTTACACTGATAGTAGTACTTTCTTGATGACACTTGTTGCGTAACAACAACACTAGTGGGTGTTAAATGTCCCTAAGTGTAAAACTTTGATAACTATAGTAAGTGTAACATTCTACACTGTCAGTGTATTTATTCAGCACTTTAGAGTGCCAATATAACACTGCAAATTTAACACTACACACGGTGTACTTTTAACACTTGATAGATTGGGACTATATATGATCTTCACTAGAGTAAAAAAATCAATACTTTAAGTTTTAAATTGACACTACCAATTTTACTGTGTAGCGGCGCTACCGCCACACTACTGAGAAATGTAGTTAAGCTAGCATCACTTAAGAGTAGTAACACTACTGCGCAACACTGGACAAACCCATAATAATAGGGAAAAAACATTATATTTCAATGCTTTAAATGCATTTTTTTGTGGATTACCACTCGATGACAAAAAGGGAGCGACACGGTGGCTCAGTGGTTAGCACTGCCGCTTCAAAGCAAGAAGGTTGCTGGGTCGAGGAGTTTGCATGTTCTCTCTGTGTTGCCATGGGTTTACTCAGGGTGCTTCGGTTTCCCTCTCAGTACAAAGACACGCGGTACAGGTCAACTGAATAAACTAGATTGGCCCTTGTGTTTGTGTGAATGTGTATGGATGTTTCCCAGTACTGGGTTGCAGCTGGAAGGACATTCGCTGTGTAAAACATAGACTGGATAAGTTGGTGGTTCATTCTGCTGTGGTGACCCATGATAAATAAAGGGACTATGACTAACTAAAGGATAATGAATGAATGAATGTTAACAGTAAATTAGGTAACACTTTACTTGAAGCGGGTGTTCATAGGACTGTCATAAAACCTTTATAATCGTGAGATGACACAAGCCATACATATTAATTTATGAAATTATTGTAAATATGAAATTATATTTTTTTCACGCTAAAAACAACTATTAAATGTCATTTGCTTCGATATAACATTTTAAATGCAAAGATTCAACATAGGCTGATTTTTAAAACATAGCCCTATATACTGTACATTCTAGAGACTGTAAATTATGTAACCAGAAGTATGTATGGCTGCATTTCAATTTTAAAATGAACGCTATGGGGTGGTATGACGATGTTCCTTTTCACACTTACCAGTTGACTGCTTACCTTCGTATGGATGGCTTTCCCGCTGTTACAAGTTTGTCCCGTTAACTCGCCATGGACATCGGTGGACTTGAGACTTGAGGAGTTGACCATGACAACAGGATTAGAGTCTGGTAAAGAACGGTTTTAGAAAGCAGGTAAGACACAAACAAAAGCAAATTAGAAATAAATAAACAAGTAAATAACAGAATAAGAATGTGGTAAAATCTGGAAACATGGTAAAAATCAAACGAAGGCTTTTCTTTTTCTAGATTGCTTTTGAAAATTGTTAGATGGGTCAATCAATGCAATTGGCTCTATGCACAGAGTTTTAAAGCTGACAATAAACTTCCAGTGAAAGCTTAATGTGACTATTTAAAATTTCACGAGGTTGTTTTTACAGCATCAATGTTGTAATGTAATTACAATACATTCAGTTAAATAGACTTATAAATAAGCATTTATTTAGTTGTTCAAGTGTAAAACGAGATGAAATACCGTTGTAACCACTAATGCCGTCAGTAGCAACAAGGCTAGCACAAAAATTCCATTGGAAATACTGGGGTAAAAGTAATATTTTAAAGACAGGGCGGGGGGGAAATGAAATTTAATGCAGTGCTTCTTGTCCGATCTGAGATCCACTTTATATCGTATATCTAACAGGCAGTGAAGATCACTGATTTTTTTTTAAAACGTGACAATTTTATAATGGAAAGACAGGTCACCGGGAGCCGCCGGAAAATTAAAAGTCTGTGTGCATACAGCCCATTGGTTGGGTTTAGGGAAGGAGAAGGGTTGGCCAGTCGATTGGTCAGTCAGTCAAACAAGTGTCACAAGTGGCACTCAAGAGAGATCTGAAAAAGCGCACACAGCGGCCTCGGGTGGATTCATGAAAACAAAAACTGCAACAAAAAATGTACCACCTGGGATGTATTTGGCACTCTCCAAAAATGTAAATAGCGGTACGTTTTCAGAATGAGTCTGGGTTGCAAAGGTTACATAGTTTGTTATGACAACTTGACATAAACAAATACATCACAACCTGTTTGTTTGTTTGTTTTTTGTCATGAGAACTTGACATCAGCATAAATCTGCCATACACATGTTTGTCAAAGTCTATCCCAAAGGTTTCATTAATATTTTTCCAATCACTTTTTTCAGTGGAACAAACTGTAAACTGTCATTGAAATGTCTTTATTAAAGTTTCATTACTTTATCAAATAATTTTATTATTTAATGGCATTTTAATGACTAAATCAGCTAGAACCACTGTAGCTAAGAAATTATAAAATTCCTGACGAATTTATAATGGCTTCATGACAATCATGTTACCAAATTACTGTTAACCAGGTTACAGATTTTTACTGTATCATTTTTATAGTAAATTTATTTATTTGCATAGCATAAATTGTAAGTAGTGTGATTTATATTTTTAATTTTGCATTTACTTTGCATACAACTTTTTTTAAATAAAAAATGATTCATGTAATCAATAATGAAATCAATCAATCAATCAACCAATCAATCAATCAATCAATCAGTTAATTAAGCTGGGGTCACAATACACTTTTCGCCCAGTTTACTTCCATTCATAGCCATGTATTTAACAAGTAATGCATGTTGCTAAGGTCAAGCTTGGTGATATCTGATCTGCCAAACCACTGCGTGAGACCAATAGAAGATCAAAAAGTACAACAAATTTAAATATGGAGCAATAGCTCGCTTTAATAATGTGAAATCATCTGCTTTAGAATGCATGCAAAACAGAATACATGTGTTTTAACACAAACATTCCTTAGCGTTTAACATCAGTGCATTGCATCATAAAATGCTGTAGTCCAGTGTTTCTCAAATATTCAGAATTAGAGACCCCCCACTGTGCTACACAACATCTGAAGCCCTCCCTATAGACTAGTACAGTGTGTGCTCACCAGCTACTTTATTACTTACACCTTTCAAGTACTGATGTGCAAGCATTAATTGTTTATTCAACAAGGGGCTGGAAACATTCCTCAGAGATTTTGGGCCCTATCATACACCCGGCGCAATAAGGCGCAGGACGTGTTTGGCGTGATGTGTTGCTATTTTCAGATCAGTGCAACCCTAGTTTTTAGGTTTTGCTCCATGTTGTTTAAATAGCCAATCCGTTTGCGCCACTTTGTGGACTCATGGGTGTTCTGGTCTATAAAGGAGGTGTGTTATTACTTTTTATTCATGACAATTTTGTATTGTACTGTTTTTATTATTAGCAGAATTATTTATTATATGCATATCTATATTTGTTTTAATAAAAACAAGCTTAGATTTGTCCTCCTGTTTTGGAGACGTCTACATCACCATATGGAGCTTAAGAGTAGGACTTGTGTTTGGATATAACTCAGATGTTTGACCACACTTTGTTATTATTCTTCATTCATTAGTGAAAATTTTTCTGGAAATTAGAACTGAATTTTGAAAGAGTTTTGAAACAAATCTTTGCACTTATCAAATGAAATTAAATATGTAGGCTGATGGATGTCTTCAGTGGAGTGCGTACAACACAGTTTCCTTATCCACAGAAGTAAAGGAGTAAAAGTAAAGTAAAGGGAAAGTAAATAGGCCAATTGGAGGAAGCTCATTCTTTATCCTCGCGCTGCAGATGTTCTGTTTAACTGTTTTCTCGTCAGTGAAGCGTCACTTAAAGTCCACCATGTAAATAGCAAATGTGCCATGGTGCAACGCAACTGACTCTTAAAAGGAATGGGAGATGAGACTCTGATTGGTTTAGTACTGTACATGTTATGCTCAAAATGCACCCATAACTCATTAAGAGAATAAGCACAATCCTGTTAGACCAGACGCGGGGCGCAGAGTGTATTTTTCCATCCTTAAAATAGCAAAAGTGGATTCGGACTTGATCTGCTGGAGAAGAGACAGAGTGATGAAGCCAATTATGGGGATGGTTAGGAGGCCATAATGGACAGAGGCAAGCGGGCAGATCTGGCCAGGTTGCCGGGGTTAAACCCCTACTCTTTTTTTTGAAGAGCATCCTGGGATTTTTACAAATCACAGAGAGTCAGGACCTCGGTTTAACGTCTCATATGAAAGACAGCGCTCACTGAGCAGTATAGAGTCAACTTCACTATACTGGGGGGTTAGCACCCACACATACTGTTAGTCTCCCATCCACGTACTGACTGGACACAGCCCTGCTTAGCTTCAGTGGTTAACCATGTGAGAGTTGCAGAGAGCTAGCTTCCGGCAAATATGTGTCCCTGTGGTTCAGGGTCACATATGTCAATAAAGTAAACAGGCTACTAGTTTTAATCAGAAAGAAGCCTCATTAAAGGTGCAGTATGCAAAATAAGATGTTAGCTGTTTGTTCAAATTACTTATTTAAAATGAGCTGAAACGAGGGAGGGGGAGACAGCTTAATTGTTTCAATCCGCTTAAATGTTCAATCTGCTTAAATTTGTAAAAGTTAATAGATTAACTTATTCCTTTCATGTTGCCCCAGCACAAATCGATTATGTGAAACCAAACATTTTCTACAGTGCGGTATCAACCAACTCAAAATCAACGAGCAAACCAAAAACAGTCCAGAACTCAATATAACAAATTGCTGCAAAAATTAAATTTGCAACCCAGGCTCATTCTGAAAACGTAGTCCTATGTATGTTCCAGGAGACCGTGAAAAATGTTCCGGGAGGTACGTATTTTTGCATTTTTTTGCAGAGGCCGCTGTGTACACTTTTTGAGATCTCAAATTTCTCTCGCGAACGCCATTCGTGCCTGTTGTTCTCACGTAATCCCACCAGAGGCCGCTGTCGACTGACTGTTTGACTGACTGAATGACTGACCAGCCAATCGACTGACCCACCCTCCTCCTTCCCTAAACACAACTAATTTTATTGATTGACCCACCCACACACTTCCCTCAACCCAACCAACAATTTTTAAAAGCAATCCAGAAAAAGAAAAGTCGTTTTCAAATTTTACCACATTCTCACCCCTGTTTTTGTCTTTCCTGTTTTCTGGAACTGCTGTTCACCGGACGCTAACCCCATCATTGTGGTCAACTCCTCTCTGCGTCTCAAGTCCGCCAACAAACATGGCAAGCTAACGAAAAAAAAAACTGATTTCAGTGGGAAAGTTGTCCACATGGAGGTAAGCGATCAGCTGGTAAGCGTGAAAAGGAACGGCGTCACACCGCCCCGTAGCGTTCGTTTAAAAAAATGAAATGCAGCCATATGTAACTCTGGCTACATACTATAATGTGTGGTCTCCAGAAACGTACATAGGACTACGTTTTCAGAATGAGCCTGTGTTGGAAACTTCATTGCATTTGATCTTCAGTGTTTGGGCTTTCAGCAGTGACAATTACGTTACACTGAACTGAACTTCAACTCTGGAAAATGGACTGAAGCCATTTAAACTGACTAGAACTTCATCTATGTTGAGCTGCTTCCACCCAATCTCCATTGTAAAAGCGCTATAGATACGAAGATGAATTGAACTGAACATACTGTGCCATCTCAACCAATGAAAAAAAGTCCAGCAATTATGGACATCAACAGCCCAGACATAACAAATTGCTGCAAAATGAAACTTCGGTATAAACGTGAGTCCTTGGAAAGGCAAGGAAATCTATAGCCGTGTTTTTTTGTGGAGAGAAAATAAAGTGTCCAACCCGTTCTCCAGCCCTCCTCTCAACACGACCTCCACTTTCAGGAAGACAAATGTCCAGCGGTATTATCAGTCCGTCCATCTCTCTTTCTCTGTGGGTGAATGAGTCAGACTGGTTGATCGATGCAGGCCGGGTCAGTCCGTTCCTCGCGGCGACGTGGTTCACCCACAGCACCGGCTCACTGATTTACACTGCGGGGGCACAGCACAGATACGATGCCAACGGCAGTTTATTTTCAGTAAGTAATATGATTGAAGGCCTTACATAATGACAAACGTCTAACAGTCGTCGCGCGTGTGGGTTTTTAGAGGATTTTATTAAATTAATGCATTTATTTAATGAAATCCGAGGCTGTTCTGGTTAATTTCGCTCAACCTCAGGACGAGGCTCATATCCCTTGGGTACTTTTCTGATTAAGATATCTGTGGGGATGCCAGTCATGACAGAATTTAATCATTCGGAGAGATTATTGCTACAAGTGGCTGCCGAATGATTCATGTCCGAAGATTGATTTAAAAATAATCAGGGCTTTTTTGCTCAAGTGCACTTCAGTGAATACGTGATAGTCACATTTTACACCACAGGGGGGAGAAGGAAAAAAAAAAATGGGAAAAACCTGAAGCATTTTTTGGGTATCTGTCGGCTTATGATTTTCCATGGGGAATTAAGACACACAGTAAATCTTTGGGAGAAACTTTATTTCAGAAGATCGCTAAATTTATCCTACTGCTTTGTCAAATCCAGAGTCTTTAAATAGGTTTGCTCAAGTTTGCCAATTCAGTCTTAAATGCTTAATTATTTTTTTTATCTTTATCATGAAGATATAAGGAAAACAGATGGCAAAGTAAAACTTCAGAATATCAAGTTCTGGTCGTTCACTTTGTGGACTGAAAATTAAATTGTTTTCATACTTTTAGCTTTGTTCCTTCTAAAAAAAAAATGCTAAGCCAGATGGCCATTACTTTCTAATGGCTCTTGTGTGTGTGTAGTCTAAAGTCAGAAACCCCTGTGAGCCACATGATCAGTGTTATTTGATCAGCCCCAGTGCAGTATTCTAGTGGAGAGAGTTGAGTTTTTGACTGGTATTTTAGTCTTATTTTATTAGCTTATGTACTTCTTTTTTTATATAAGAGGCCACTCTATGTCAATTATGATGGATGTGGCAATCATAGCTTGGATCTGTCACTGAAGACATCATAAATCATACAAAATGTACTTTGATAAAGGCAACACGATGCTCAATTGGTACTAATGGGCCCGAAGTGTGCAAGAAAATACTCCCAGCACCATTACACCACATCCACCAGCCTGAACTGTTGATACAAGGATGGATCCATGCTTTCATGGTGTTGACTCCAAATTGTGACCCTACCATCTGAATGTCGCAGCAGAAATCGAGAACCAGGCAACGTTTTTCCAATCTTTTGCTGTCCAATTTTGGTGAGCCTGTGCGAATTGCAGTCTCAGTTTCCTGTTCTTAGCTGACTGGAGTGGCACACGTTGTGGTCTTCTGCTACTGTAGCCCATCCATCTCAAGGTTTGACTTGTGCACTCAGAGATGCTCTTCTGCATTCCTCAATTGTAACAATTGGTTATTTGAGTTACTGTTGCCTTTCATTAGCTGGAACCAGTCTGACCATTCTCCTCTGACCATCAACAAGGCATTTGCGCCCACAGAATTGCCGCTTACTGGATACTTTCTCTTTTTCGGACCATTCTCTGTAAACCCTAGAGTTGGTTGTGCGTGAAAATCCCAG
>CAIGQQ010034334.1:2263382-2274469 GCA_903798035.1 Danio albolineatus
ATATATATATATTCTTTTTTTTTTTTGAAATATTGCAAAAATTATTTAAACAACTGAAAATTGAAAACAAATACAACAACTAAAATAAATAACACGTATATTCGCTTTAATTTTACACATATAATTACATTTAATTTTCCTTCAGCTTAGTCCAAGGGATCGCTATAGTGGAATGAACCACCTATATACATTTAATTTAAATGTAATATATATATGTAATTACAGTATAAACAGTACATCTAAAGATATATGTTATATTTGTATTCACAGTGTTGGAAATAATATATGTAAGGGTTCATTTTTGAAATATATTTAGAAACTTACGTTGCATACACTGTTTGATATTTTATTGTAATTTTTGCAGTAACTTACTGGCAGCACTGTTACCATAACTGTCCCTGTACAGTAACTTACCCCTAAATGTGTTTTACTGCAGTAAATTTTACAGTAAAATAGACTTAGCGCAATTTCTTTTTATGGTAAAATGCCCTTTAACACATTTTTTGAACATTTATATTTGTATAGACCTTTTTCCTGGCAGCTGCATGGAGGGCACCTAGCGACCAGCAACTTCCGGTAGAATGTTTAGAACTTCCGTTTACAGTGTTTACAACAGGTAATTTGCGATCCGAAAATGGGTTTCAATAGCGTTTTGAGTGGATTACGGAGTGTTTTTGTGACACAGCTTTGAGAGGTGTGTGTAAAAGCCGTTATAATCTGTCAGTTGTGGTTCAAGAGCGTGAGAAAAACGTTCTCCTAGTTCACGTGTCTGCCGGCAGAAATACAGTGCGTGTGTGTTCACGGCCTGTCAGCAGTTAGCTCAGCGGCTCTTCAATGCGCGCGCACACACAAACACACACACGGGCAATACTTCACTGCATTAGAGCAAACCAGATTACTGGTTTGAAGCTTAGCATGTATGCAAGTCATGCAATTTACAAAAATGACCAATAAAAGTCCGTTACTGATACTCTGCTGGCTGATCTGCATGTTGATTCGGCATGTTGCACGTTTATGTAAGAGAGACAGTACAGGCTACGTGTGTAGGTGTGTGTGTCAAACATTTTGGTGAATTACATTAGTTTGGGTTGGTTGTATATTTGAAAGAAAGAGAAGATGTTGACTTTAGCGATGACGAGGCTTCATTTACTGTAAACGGCACAAGATGCTGTCTGACAGCAGCTGTTTTCATCCTATTAGATTGCATTTTTTAAATGATCAGTTCAGGAGATGCTGATCAACAACAGTATTGGTACAAAGACGTTAAAAGGAAATAAAATAGATTAAAACTATCATTTCAAAGCTGTCCAAATATGACCGTTTATACGCATCAGCTGCTGACCGGAAGTTCTTAGCATTCTCCTAGCGCATACACGCAAAGCATAATGGGTAATTTTGCATTCCAAGAAAAAGGTTTGTACTAGTACAACAAAACTTTTATTTTTTAGTATTTACTATTGAATTTAATACATTACTAACAAGTGCCTTATTTTTCATTAACCATCTCATTTTTGGCTTCAACATTCAGAACTGAATCACTTTGATTAAAGTAGAATACAGCAAATTTCTAACATGCAATAAGTTACTGTAAAAGTTAAAAATCACCCGCAATGCAGTCCATATTGTAACACTAATAATAACTTACGTTTATATAGCGCTTTTCTAGACACTCAAAGCTCTTTACACAATGGGGGGATGGCGGTTCCTCCCATCCAGGTACTGACCATGTGAGAGTTGCAGAGAGCTAGCTGCAGTCGGAGTACTGAAATGTAAAGAATATATGTGGTAACTTACTGTTTTACTGCCCGTTTTTTGCAGTAAATTACTGTAAAATTGCATATATAATATATAACAGTGTAAACAGTATATGCTTTATATTTCAGAAATGTAATTATTTTTATTAAATTGCATGTTACATATGCAATTTGCATACAATTCAATGTATCAGATTTCTAAATGGATTAGTTTTCTTTCTTTCTTTCTTTCTTTCTTTCTTTCTTTCTTTCTTTCTTTCTTAACAAAATTAAATAAAAGAGGATCCAAAATCCAACGACACTTTCTGTGGCGAGAACAGACCAGCTTGCTAGAATAAATCAGTGAGTGATGGAAAGCTGCTGTGTGTTTTATTTGAAACTGTTTTGACATATTAAGAGCACTGGCGTGTCATCCCAAGCAAAAAAAGTGGATAAAATAATTTCCCTGTCTGATCTATGACAGATTGTCACATTGACATCTTCATGTTTCTGCCATCAGTCAAACAGTGAGATCTGCCAGTCAAAGCATGAGTGCGTCTGTCTTTAGGAAAGGTTAAGTGACCATGAATTATTGATGCGTTTCAGTCTGCCCAGATGTGCTGGAGATGGGAAATGAGCTCATCCTGAAGAAAGTTTTCGAAATGCTTGTAGAGTATGATCTGCTTTGTCACTGGCCATTAGCAATACAAATGTGATTTCGGCTAATGCATTCTTCTGCAGATGCTCTACACTAGGAGCAAAGCTGTAAACCGTGCTGTCCTTTTTAGCGTTAAAACACTGAATTAAATTACATCAACATGCCTGAGATGCAATTTGTTTTAGAGTCTGGAAATGTTTCAGATTTTAGTACAGGATGCTGGAAACAAGATCAAATGAAGTCTTTCTGCAGCCCATATCATAAAAAAATACTATAGTGACTTATAGTAAACACTTCAGTGTCCTTAAACAAAGGCTGCGTCCTACTACTCAGTAGGTACTGCATTTGAATTTAAACATACTACTCGGCCGTTAGAAAAGTATGCTCTATACAGTATGAATGTGAGCAGTATGAATGGAACTCGGATGTACTTCATCCACCGTTTTGTCATGATCACATGACCTACCCGTGTCAGATGCATCACTTCACTCCCATTCATAAATGCTCTCATGGGATCATGGGATAGCAGGGCTTAATTTATGCCAGAGTAAGCTGGATCCGGAACCTCAAAAATCTGATCTGGCACCTCATTTTACCGATCTCTCTCCTCACACGCTTTAATTTTAATTAATCATTTGTTGTACTTTTATAGTTGCCATGGCAACACAACAACTATAGTATTATAAATAAATAATCTGATACATTTTCAACCCAGGCTCATTGTTGATACGTACCCCTACATACATTTCTGGGAGCGCAAAATACATCCCAGGAGGTAATTTTTTTTTGCAGTTTTTGTTTTTGCTAGTTCACCAAAGGCCGTTGTGTGTGCTTTTTCAGATCTCAAATTTCACTCGTAAATGCCATGGTTGCCTGCTCTTCTTGTGTAAATCCACCAGAGGCCGTTGTCCACTTACTGACTGACCGGCTTGGCTGGGAATTATACATTTGTCCAAAATTGGATCAGATTTATTCAGTATTTTATATTTATTCAATATTTATTTTAATAATAAAATTGTCAAAAGAACATTTGGATAATTTAATGCATCCTTACTGAAAAAAGTAAATGCACATATGAATACAAAATGTTGCTTCTGAAGGATCATGTGACTCTGTGAATAATGTTGACAATTACACGACTAAATGATACTTTAAAATATATGTAGGATAAAGTTTTTTTTTGTTGTTTTTTTTAAGACTGCCACACTTTTCACTGTATTATAGTTTTTACTTTGATTAAAAACATTCAGAAAGTCATACTTATTCCATATCTTATCATTCGATCTGATATATATCTTGCCTAAAATGTACATTTGCATAAAATAAAACATTTGTGCAATATATATTTTTGGAAAATTAACTCATCATTAACATTTATTATTAAATTAGCAGCACTACTTTACATATTGTTATTTTAATGAACATTTTGAACTGTATTTTGTGTATCAAATATATTTATATACTATTTATACTTGCATTTGATGTTAAAATTATAACTTTTTTTTTACAATAAAGATACTAATATACTGCATATATATATATATATATATATATATATATGTATATATAGCTTATTACCCTCTGCTCATTATATTGTTTTGAACGACTAAAATGTTAATAAAATGTAACTTTATTACACTGCAAAGTTTTTTTGTCAACATCAAAAGTTGTCCTAGAGAGATCGAGGTCCCAAAATGCAATTCAAAATCATAAATAATTGTAAAACTCCCATGAATCATGAGCTTCAAGCGACTGTTAATTAACAGATCTTTTCTACAGTGTGCAACATGTCAAGTATCTGCTGTCAATTGCCTCTAGCCTTATTTTTGGACCTTCAGACCAACGAGTCAAATAAAATACAGCATACCTGACTCCTCCAACCTTCTGAGTGCCCTTTGTGCTTTAAAGGTCTCCAGAGCCCGATCTGAGGGATTCTTCTATACATCACTAAGATGTGATTTGCACTTCAAAGCACCAGGGAAAGAAAATGAGAGAAGGAGACAGAGAACCTCCCAGACTGGGATCTTATTTAATTAAATCAGAAGAAAAGGGGAAATCAATTGGAATGAAAGGCCTCTTTCCATGCAACCACGGCCCCATTGGGCGTAGAGACAAACGTGATTGGTCGTCTGCTGCTTCACTCATTAGAGGATTGCGGCAATACTTTGATAAGCTTGTGCATCTCTCTGGGCACTGAAATAAAACCGTTCAATGCAGCAATCTACACTCGTAAAGACAACTATTCCCCCAGTACCATCAACCAATAGAAGCTCTTTTCTATGGATTTTGGCTGGAGTTCACAATAATCACACACTTAAGATCATTTTAAAGCAAGGCTTGTTTCCTAAACCAGCACACAGGCAAACGATTTTTCTTCTTTAGTTCATTTAGTTCAATGATAAAGGAAATGATACATTTATGGGGCCGTTTACGCTACATGTTCAGCCAAAAACAAAAAACTTTTAACATATTTTGCATGTTTGTTTGCACCCATAGACTGTAAAAGAGCGCAATTGAAGTGGGTGTAGCCAACCGGTGCCATTTTGTTCGCACGCCATTGCTCCAAATGGGGGTCACCACACTGTAAAAAACCCAACTCACAAATTGTTAACTCAGTTTAAAATTTTAAGTTAAGTGGACATATTTTTGAACTCAGAATTGAATTTATTCAAATTATTTAACTGCATGTTTGGAACTGTTTGTTCAATGTAAGTAAAAAATTCAGTTGAGGAGACTTTAATTTTTGATGTCTCCATATCTTTAAAAAAAATTAATGTTGAGATAACTTTTGGCTGCAAAGAAATTGAGTTTATTAAGCTTCAGAGTGGGGCGCCACAGTGAGTAGCACGTTCGCCTCACAGCAGGAAGGTCGATGGTTCGAGTCTCGGCTGGGTCGGTTGGCATTTCTGTGTGGAGTTTGCATGTTCTCCCCGTGGTTGCGTGGGTTTCCTCTGGATGCTCCGGTTTCCCCCACAGTCCAAAGATATGTGGTATAGGGGAATTGGTTAAGGCTAAATTGTCTGTAGTGTATGAGTGTGAATGAGTGTGTATGGATGTTTCCCAGAGATGGGTTGCAGCTAGAAGGGTATCAGAAAATGAATGAATGAATGAATATTATCAGTGAAACATTCCTTTCGTCCCAACGCAATTTAATAGGGCACTATAAAGGCTAAAGAATTAAATTCTTATATTTGCTTAATTTTTGCAGTGTACTTCCTACCATGGTATCTTTTCTAAAACAGTAGAGTAAAATCATGTTTATTGCTAAGAAAACTAAAACAAACCAACAAAATTATAATTAAATTGAACACACCCCATCACACAAGGTACAGTACACATATAGTACCGTCCTATTGTGAAAAGACAAAGCTGAAAATCTATGGTTAAAGCACCACCCAGCAGCCAAGAGCTGTTGGCGCACGTAAATACCACCGCGGCGGCGTCAAGGATGGCGGTAAAAAAGACGTTTTGAACTAGAGACATCTGTACTGGTGCATGTGCCACGATCTGCATGCACCACTGTTTTAGGCAGGCATGGTACTACATGCATGAAACTGTTACAGTAAATTTGATTAGGCCCATGCAGAAGCAGAATACATGATTATTCTCACTGTGTTATAAAGTCAACTTACCTGATGCATGCATTAAATGGCAGGATCTCCATGCACTACTGTTTTAAAAAAATATAAAGACATATTCTTGCCATCACAGAACCAAGCAGCTGTGTTTGTTCTTTTGCCTTCAGGGGCTCAAAGCCACCTCGCTGTTGTTTGCTCACTGCAATGGATGTCATCATTCATCAAAATAATATCATGAGTTCTGAGCTATTAAAGGTCTGGATCAATGCAGAGCATGTTGTTTGGGAATTGTCACAGAACCAATGGTGTTCAGACAGGTTAATAACTCTCTTTCAGGAAGCCACGCTTCATCAAGGAACATAATGTTAACACAGAATACTAAATGAAGTCACTGCTTTCCAGCATTACAGGCCATGTTCGTCATTCGCGCTTCTTGGCCGGACCAAAAGAAAACACCATTAACCAATGAATCAGCAAGCAGTCAGTCTCATCTGTCAGCCGCAGCTTAAGCCCTCAAGCCAAGAGCTGATCTGTCTTTTCCATTTTCCTCTGACATTTGCAGTCGAGCTAAAACAACTTGGACACCTCATTTAAAACCTCAACCTCTCAAGACCAAGATCAGGCAAGCAACCGCGTCAAGAAATAGCACCCAGAGGGATTATCAGACCAACAACATGTGAACACGCTCAAGGCCTAAAGAAATTATGTGATTTGAATATCAAGAATAATGGGGGATGTTCATGAAAAGTAAAGTCATCAATGGTCCTTTGTCATATGCACAATTAGCTCAAGAAGTAAAGTAATTTGGTTAAAAATAAATAAATATCTTTAAGTACAACTAAATTCTACAAACAAGCCACTTGGCGGCAGTAAATGGCTGACTGGCTCCTCAAATGTTCAAATAAGCGATTTATTGAGAAAAAGTAATGGCTTTGTTTTGTTTATGCTTAACTAAATAACCTGTTACTAATGAAGGGTGCATTTAGCAAGACCTTCTTTTACCAATTAAGATTGCAGGTTTCGTTGTTACAAACATAGTTTTTGAAAATTGTTTTCCCGAATCTATTATTACAATAAACATTCGCAGTCAGCATTATTAACTTGTGTGAACGCTTTTGCACAATTAAATTTTTGAAACCAAATGGTGTTTTATAGAAATAAAAAATTATTATATACAGTTAAGACATACACAGGAATAAAGTTATACTTTAAACCAACTTAAAATGAATTACAGTGATTTGCTAAAGCTAAAATAATTACTTCTTCTAGAAGTATAATTTAGATTTGGTTCAATTCAAATTTATTTTTGTCTAATTTTAATTTAGTCTGATTTTATTTTTATTTTACAAAAGTCTTGTCGCCTATCCAAGTTTTAGGAACAACAAAAATATCTTATTTTCTAGTTGATAATTTGGTATCAGAAGTGGCTTATATGAAAAGCAAAGGCCTCTAGATTGCTCTTATTTAACTAAAATAAAATATGGTCATGTCTTGATTTTTAATGACAGTAAGATCTGACTTTGCTTAGAAAAAAAACTTGTTACTTAACAGAAATAATGTACAGTATAGAGTATAAAGACATGCTGCAGTCAAAAAATAATGAATATTATGTATGACTCCCATGAGCTTGTAGGACTGCATCCATACATCTCTGCAATGACACAAATAACTTATTAATAAAGTCATCTGGAATGGCAAAGAAAGCGTTCTTGCAGGACTCCTAGAGCTCATCAAGATTCGTATTCAACACCTTCTCCTCCATCTTACCCCAGACATGCTCAATAACGTTCCTGTCTGGTGACTGGGCTGGCCAATCCTGGAGCACCTTGACCTTCTTTGCTTTCAGGAACTTTGAAGTGGAGGCTGAAGTATGAAAAGGAGCGCTATCCTGCTGAAGAATTTACCCTCTCCTGTGGTTTGTAATGTAATGGGCAGCACAAATGTCTTGATACCTCAGGCTGTTGATGTTGCCATCCACTCTGCAGATCTCTTGCACGCCCCCATACTGAATATAACCCCAAACCATGATTTTCCTTCACCCAACTTAACTGATTTCTGTGAGAATCTTGGGTCCATGTGAGCTCTGAAAGGTCTTCTGCAGTATTTGTGATGATTGGGATGCTGTTCAACAGATGATTCATCTAAAAAAAAAAAAAATAAATAAATAATAATAATAATAATAATCTACCTTCTGCCACATTTCCAATCATCATCTAGAAGTTACGTTATTATTTTTTGCTCTTACAACCAGTGTTGGGCAAGTTACTTTAAAAAAGTAATTAATTACTAATTACTAATTACTTAATCAATATTGTATTTAAAATACTTTTCTAATTACTGTGTCTGAAAAGTAACTTAATTACTCAATAAGTAACTTAACTAAATACTTCTTGAAAACCTCTATAAACCTTGAGTGGACAAATAATAAAAATGTGACTCTGTAAATAATAAATACTTAGATAAAACATATGAGTCAAACATGAAATAGTTTAGCCTTTTAGTTTTCTGAATCATCTTTAATATATTCTATGTAAAAAAAATCTATAATAATTACATGCACAATAATTTTTAGTATGCAATGTAACCTTTTTAAATATTATTCTGCATATCTATCGATCAGGCAGGATCAGGCAATCTTTACAAAAAAAGCATTATTTTTCAAGGTATTAGAATGAAAGCCTGTGCAGTATGATCGGAAGTGGACAAAAGGCTTAAGATTTATACGGCATGTTTTTGAACTTGATTGTGTCTCTCTTGTTTACCTGTGATCCGATCAAGCAAAAGGTGTCTTATTACTCTGTAAACAGAGCAGCATCAGTCATGTTAAATTCGCCGACTCCCTCTGTCACATCTGCGTAGTCATCCTAGCCTTTCTCATAGTAATCTTCATAAACCAGCCCATGTAAGGTGCGCGATAGCCTTGAAAAAGCCGCGCGCTACAGCACACAGGCGCGCAATGAGGAAAAATAAATTGATTAATACTGTAATGTTCTTGTCTAGGTATATTTTCATTTCGTAAAACAGCCACTCGCTTCAGGTGAGTCTGACATCTTCCGCTTTATGACTAGCAGCAAACTGGCGCGCGGCGCTATCACATGCATCTGCACTACGTTGATTTTAAAGCGCCAGAGTTTACTTTTACCTTTAGAACATGAATTAATAAAATTGTGTAAGATTATTCAGCGAGTTTAATTATTTTACAATGTAACGCAAGTACATTATAAGTAACTGTAATTAAAATTACTTAGTAACGCATTACACCCAACACTGCTTACAACTGGGATCGACGACAAAACTTTTGACAGCTAGTGTATGTCAATACAATGACATAAAAAAAAACACCCAAGATATATGGCTCATTCAGACAGAAAAAGCCTTCTTGTGAAACCCCAATCAGTCCAGTTGAACTTGACCAAAATTAATTCTAATTGGATTGGAAGGAGTTGTGTAGGTTTTATTCTAATCTGATGAAGAGGATATGCAAAAACTTGAAAACTGAAATCTTAAAAACTGAAGCTGGAACATACTGTGCATATGCAATGCCATAAAAATGGTGTATGAGACATAGAATGAGCAATTGTTGTTGTTGTAGATAAACGTGTCATAGGTAAATGACTGTCCTAAAATTATCCTTCCTCTTGTGAAGTGGAGCAGAACAATCCCCCATCAGTCCACTCAGAAACACAGCTTGTTTTGGCCATAGGGATGGGCAGTTTCACTGTTTGATAAATATAAGGACAACATAAACCTTTATGAGCTCATCATCTCCTAATTAGATCATGAAATAGATAAATATTATGCATGCACTTTAAACAAAGATAATTATAGTAGGAGTATAGTACGTGCAAGCAGCATAAAATTCTGTATTTTAATGCAGAATGTGCATGACAGATCAAATCTGATTCAAAGCTAGACATATTCGTGTAAACATTTATTCATTCATTTTCCTTTGGCTTAATATCTGATTTATTCGCCACAGCAGAATGAACCGCCAACTATTCCAGCAGGTGTTTACACAGCCAACGCCATTTCAGTCATACCCCAGTACAGAGAAACACCCATACACTTTCACATCCACACGCTGTTTAACAGACATACTGTGAAAATTTCCTTACACTGTTAAACATCATTTGGGAAATATCCAAAAATTAAAAAAACGAAGGGGCGCCAATAATTCTGACTTTAACTGTATACATATTTATGGGAATCAATGCTGCGTTTCATCAATAGTTTCAATAATAAAAAAGTATATTTTACTCATAATACATTAATATAAAAAAAATCTGCCAACAGTCGACTTAATCAAATGATTTGAGTGCAGTTAACTTAATTTACAGAAAGTTAGTTCTAATCATTTCAAAAGAGTTTTGAACTCAGTGTTGATGGTGATGAGTTAAATACCTCATTACTTCAACCTAAACGTAGTAAGTTCCCAGTGCTCATATAGATTAGGTTTTTTTTACTTAAATGGTTTGTAGCAATCAGTTTCCTCAAACGATTTGAGTTGCCTTAACTTCCTAGGTTTTACAGTACTCAGTTGGTTTGAGTTCTCTACATGTATTGGGTTTTACTGTGCTCAAACTGCTTCGATTACTCAAATGGATTAAGTTCACAGTACATGTTAGGATTAGTTTTTTTAACTTAAGTGAAGTTTATTTCTAAACTAATTTTGAGAGGAGCACAAGCTTTTGACTGATAGCAGCTGGTCCTCATTAGCTCATGCATGATTGACCAATCAGACGATTCCTAAATCAATATAAATAACCAGAGAATCTTACCTTAGACATCTTCATCTTGAAGAATCCCCCCTTCCACCCCTACTCCTCCCCTTTCCTTATCGGGTTAGCACCATTGCCTCACAGCAAGAATGTCACTGGCTCAGATCCTTCCTGGCCAAGTCGGCATTTCTGTGTGGAGTTTGCATGTTCTCCCCGTGTTTGCGTGGGTTTTCCCCGGGCACTCCGGTTTCCTCCTACAGACCAAAAACATGTAACATAAGTAAATTGACAAACTAAATCGGCATCAAAGATAAGCGTAGAATTCAGCATACTCTCTCCAGAATCAGAATCAGAATCAGAATCAGAATCAGAATCAGTTTTATTGCCAAGTGTGCTTCAC
>CAIGQQ010034334.1:2274479-2286200 GCA_903798035.1 Danio albolineatus
GTGATTGAAGTGCAGAGGATGGACTGGATGACAGCTGAGTAGAACTGTACGAGCAGCTCCTGTGGCAGGTTGAACTTCCTCAGCTGACGGAGGAAGTACAGTCTTTGCTGGGCTTTCTTCACAATAGAGTCTATGTGAGTGTCCCACTTCAGATCCTGAGAGATGGTGGTGCCCAGGAACCTGAATGACTCCACTGCAGCCACAGTGCTGTCCATGATGGTGAGCGGGGGGAGTGCAGGGGGGTTTCTCCTGAAGTCCACTATCATCTCCACCGTTTTGAGCGTGTTCAGCTCCAGATTGTTGTAACTGCACCATAAAGCTAGCCGCTCCACCTCCTGTCTGTATGCAGACTCGTCACCGTTCCGGATGAGGCCGATAACAGTAGTGTCGTCCGCAAACTTTAGGAGCTTGACGGAGGGATCTCTTGCGGTGCAGTCGTTGGTGTACAGGGAGACCAGTACAATGCTATGTGGAAAAATTCCACTATGGGGAAATGTATGGAAAACGCCACAACGAACGGACCTTACCTCGCCCCCGATGAGAGGTTAGCCAGGCTGAGTAGAGCGTGAGCGCACCTGCATCACCAGAGGCGCGGTCTTCCAACGCGCTCCCTGGCCCTTACTTATGCCACTTCAACAGAAGATTTACGGATTTAGATATATTTTTCGGGAGTCGCAAGACATCTAGTAATTTCTAGGAATTGATACGACAGTACGTTGGGAAGCGTGCAGTCCCGATAGGGAGGACGCTGCGGAGGCCACCTGCTGCCCGAGTGGGGAGACTGGTGGCAAGAGAACATAAGGACTAGCCCTGAAAAGGGGGAGTACACATATGAATATAAGATGGTTAGCAGTGAGGGAAGACACGGGTCCTGCCTGTGAAGGGGAACAGCATTGTGGCTAAATACGCATATGGGATCACCAGCGGGGATCGCACATAGCAGGCACCTATACCCAGAACGCAGGTTGACCAGCGGGCAGACCTACAACGTAACGGGCCAGCGTCTGACTCCTCCGCTGAGTCGGATGCTGGGGGTCTCGGAGGAATCTCTGCAGGGCTCACCTAAGCGGGGAACTTGACTGACAGAGTAAAAAGGCGCACGTACCTCCGTGTTATGGAGAATGGCGCAGCAAGCATGTTACAACACCTCACCGAGTGTTTCCCCAATCACCAAAGGTTACCTAATACCCTTGAGGAAACCGGCTCCACTCGCAGATTGTAGAATCTTGCAAATCTGTTAGGTGTCGCTCAGCCCGCAGCTCTACAGATGTCTGTTAGATAGGCGCCGTGTGCACGCGCCCAAAGGAAGAGATTCTCCGAGTGGAGTGCGCTCGCACCCCCGGGGGACACGGCTCGCCCTGGCTTTGGTAAGCGAGGGAGATGGCATCCACTATCCAGTGGGCCAACCTCTGTTTTGATACGGCACTTCCCTTCTGCCGACCACCTAACAGACGAAGAGCTGCTCAGATTCTCAAGCTCTGAGTGCGTTCCACGTAATTCACAAAGCGCGAACTGGACACTGCAAATAAAGGGCTGGGTCTGCCTCCTCCGTGGGCAGCGCTTGCAGGCTCACTACCTGATCTTTAAACTGCTTGGTAGGAACCTTGGGCACATAGCCGGGCCGGGGTCTCAGGACCATGTGAGAGTTAGCCGGCCTGAATTCCAGGCACGAGTCACTGACCGAAAATGCCTCCAGGTCCCCGACCCTCTTAATCGATGCCAACGCGACCAGCAGAGCTGTCTTCAGGGACAGAAATCTTAAAGATACTGAGTCAAATGGTTCGAAAAGATCGCAACGCAAACTCGTGAGTGAATAGACTTCACTTCAGGGCGTAGCACGCCTCATAGAGGGGGCTCTAGCAAGTGATGGTATTAACCACCGAAGCCGGTAGGTTACCTAAGTCTTCCTCACGTCTAAGGACCGCACGTGGAGGCCAAAGATCTGGGTGAGGGTGCCAGATGATGCCCTGTCCCTGAGAGAGTAGGTCCTCTCTCAAAGGATCTGTCAAGGGGGGGGCCGTCGCGAGGAGGGAGAGTTCTGATATCCAGGTCCACTTGGGCCAGAGAGGCGCAACTAGCCAGACCTGCTCCTCGTCCTCCCTGACCTTGCACAGTAACTGCGCGAGCAGGCTCACTGGGGGAAACGCATACTTGTGCATGCCCCGAGGCCAGCTGTGGGCCAGTGCATCCGTGCCGAGGGAGCCCTCGATCAGGGAAAAAAACAACTGGCAATGAGCGTTCTCGAAGGAAGCAAACAGATCGATCTGGGCATCCCCGAAGTGCGCCCATATCAGCTGGACCGCGGGGTGGAGTCTCCATTCTCCTGGACATAGAGGCTGCCGTGAGAGCGCATCTGCACGGTTAAGCTCGCCTGGAATGTGAATAGCGCGCAGCAATTTCAGCCGAGGATGACTCTAGAGGAGCAGACAGCGGGCGAGCTGAGACATGTGGCGAGAGCGGATATCCCCCATGTGGTTGATATACGCTACCGCCGCCGTGCTGTCCGTCCTGACCAGCACGTGTTGTTGCTCCAGCACCGGAGAAAAACGGCGGAGAGCGAGAAACACTGCCAGCAGCTCTAGGCGATTGATGTGCCAATGCAGCTGGATACCTACCCACAGGCTCGCTGCTGCAAGCCCGCAACACACGGCCCCCCAGCCCGTGCTGGAGGCATCTGTCGAAACAACAACATGCCTGGACGCCTGTCCCAGAGGCACACCGGCCTGTAGAACGAGGGGTCGTTCCAAGGGCTGAGGGCGCGGCAACACAGCGCAGTGACAGTCACCCGGTGTGTGCCCGCGTGCCATGCGTGTCTGGGGACTCGATCGTTAAGCCAGTGCTGAAGTGGTCTCATATGGGATAATCCGAGCGGCGTGACGATGGCTGCGGATACCATATGTCCAGGAGCCTCTGAAAAAAAAAAAAAATTCAGGTGGACCACAATTTTGCTGTCGAACTCTCTCAGACAGTTCAGCATTAGCCGAGTGCGCCCCTCGAAGAGGCGCGCTGACATGGTGATCGAGTCCAGCTCCAACCCGAGAAAAAAGATCCTCTGCACGGGGGTGAGTTTGCTCTTTTCTCGAAACCCCTGTAGGAGGATGCGCCTCTGCCTGAGCATCTTGAACAGGAGCCTGTGAAGACAGCGGTTCAAAACACGCAGATCTAGGATTGGCCGTAACCCACCGCTCTTTAGGCACGATGAAGTACGGGCTGTAAAACCCGCTCTCCATCTCAGCTGGAGGGACCGGCTGTATTGCATCCTTGCATCCTTAGGACAGCAATATCCTCTCGCAAGACAGGGGCAGACAGGGGGCTGACCCTGGTTTTTTTATACATACCTGTGAACTTGGGAGGCCGTTTTGCGAATTGAATCGCATAGCCGAGTCTGATTGTGCGTATGAGCCACCGCAAAGGGCCGGCCCGCGCTAACCAGGCAGGCAGAGCCCTCGCTAATGGCTGCATCGCTACAATCGATGACGTACCTGCAGTGGGGCAGCGCAGAGTGGGAGTGCTGATCCAGGACGCGCTGGGGTCCCGCGGAAGAGCTGGAAGCGAGAGATCACTCCCACCTCGCTCCCATACTCCGGGAGGGGGGCTGGAGGAGTGGGAGAAAGGAGCCCGTCCTCCCACCGCTCATGAGCCACTGGCGAAATGCACTGATTCTGCGAGCCAGAAAGCATAGCGTCCCGAACTGGCAGAGCCCCCCGGCCCCCCACCGGGGAAAGAGCAAATTCCCTCTTCTCTAGTTGACCCGTCTCGGGGACGCTTCGTGATCCGTTTACCGGACTTAACGGCGCCCTGGGCGGGGCGGGCAGCCCGCTTACGAGGTGCTCAACGCTGCCACTTCGCCGGAGGCGCAGACGGGGCTGGGCAGCACTCGCAGGCAGGTGCCCTCGGCGAGGAGCCGCAGATGTGGAAAGCTCGGTGGGCCGAGCGTATATACATACCCGCCGATAGAAGACCTCATCCGACTGCTCTCTCACCGCCTCGAATTCCTGGGTGAATTCACAGACAGTGACGCCGAACAGGCCAGCCTGGGATACGGGGGAGACAAGAAAGCAGACTTTGTCGACTCCGCACATATCTTTTGCCAGGTTTAGCCCAAGGTGGCGCTCCTGGACCACTAATGTGGCCATCGTCCTTCCCGGGGCACACGCAGCGGACTTGAGGTCCGTAGAGCTCAGTCGGGTGCGGTGAGGGGCTTGTAACCAGCCTGGGTCGGAACCACCCTCGTGCAGCTGGGTCAGCGCGTGCGCACATACCCCAGCGTGCAGGGTGGAAGCAGCCTGGCCTGCGGCTGTGAGGGCTCTGGCTCCGAGGGAGGCAGAAAACCGACACGCCTTGGACGAGAGACGAGGCTGACTTCAGCAGAAAGATGCACCACGCGGCCGCTATGGCACTCTCAATCTGGGAAATTAACTCGTACACCCTGGCTGCTCCCCCATAAGGGGTGGTGAGGCGGAGGCGCATGCAGATCGGGCAGAGAAAGATGCCCTCTAAAACTGCGTGAGCCCACTGCGCACGTCCGGGAAGAAAGGGATGGGAGGCATTAATCCTCCACATACACCCATCTAGTCGGTCCAACCGCGGGGCTGGGGGATAAACCATCTCCAGACCCACGGTCGAAACAGCCCAGGAAAGCGAGATTATCATGTCTGTTTCTAGATCCGACGCCGCGCTCGCCACCCCGGAGGGAGGGAGCGGGTTCGCATCCTTCATCAGACAAGGATAACCCATCCTCCGATGCAGCGGTGGACGTCTGAGCCTCGGTGTCATCGAGTGAGAGGGCGGCCATCCGAGGATGGAGCGCTTCTCTCACTCAAAGCTTGGATGGAGCGCGTGGAGGAGCGAGAGGTCCACAGGCCCGAGGGTGGCTGATTTACTCACACTGTAACCCTCAGATCTGCCCGAGTGCCCACCGCGGAGCGGGGGACAACTGGGGTGGTTGGCCCTTTTGCAAGAGCGAGCCGCGATCTTAACTGCGCAACAGACATGCCACCGCAGTGATGGCATGCACTGTCCGCGAGCACCGCATTACGTGCTGGACCCCCAGACATGAAACGCAGTGCTCGTGCCCATCATCCGGGGACAGGAAACCACCGCATCCAGAAACGCACAGTCGGAGCGCCGTCTTGAAAAAGACGTGCTGCACGACCGTGTTTCTCTTTTAGTATCGCAACAATACAAACCGCTCTGGAGGACCGGACCCAAAGAACGCCAGGCAAGGGAGGACCCAGCTCGACCGTCTGCCGCTGCGTGTCACACACTCTGGACTGGGAGACCGCTCTCGTTCACTCTCTCTCTGTAATACAGCTGGAGGAACCCTCATGACTCTCTCAGAAGCTTCGTGAAAGACTCTGAAGCGAAAATGGATGCTCAGCTCTGCTACCGCTGTGCTTTTATTGCCAAATTGATTGCAACGAGCATCAGCTGCGCAAGCTGAAGCTGTCAACTCATTGGCATTTCATTGGTCCATTTATATACTCTTTCAGATGATTGGCTTTCTGAACGAAATCCCCATAGTGGAACTTTTCCACATAGCATTGAAGTTCCCCCTCCCGAAGGGGCACTTGCTTCTTCTCGTTGCTCCTCGTGGCAGAAGAAAACGGCGTCTGGAAAAATCCTTCAGGGATATGCTGCATAAATTCCCGGATGTAGTAGTCAACACTGTATTAGCGTTATATGTAACTCTGTATGACAATTATGGCAAGTCGTTTTGACTTTTATTCATTCTCAGGATATGTATTCTTGATATCAACAATTCAATTCTTGATATCGAAAAAAGGTAATTGTTGATATCAATATTACATTTCAACTAGTAACAATGTTAATTATTGATATCAGCAATGATGTAACCATTCGCAGAAACACAATTCTTGATATTAACATATTTAATACTTGATATCAACAATTAAATTATTGATTTCAAGAATTGCATTTCAACTAGTAAAGACTGATATCAACAATTGGTTTGTCACTAGTGACAATGTTAATTTCTGATATCATAATTATAATTGTTACTAGTGAAATTATTCATTTTAGATATCAAAAATTACTTCTCTAATTGCTGATATCAGAAATACATTTTTAGATATCAGAAATAACAAATGTAACGTGTTGAAATATAATCAAGAATGATTATCAAGAATGAACATCTTTACTAGTTGAAAAGTATTTCTTGATATCAACAATTTAATTCCTGATATCAACAATTAAATTATTGATATTAACAGTTACATTTTTCATGTCAACAATTAAATTATTGATATCAAGAATTGCATTTCAACTAGTAAGAAAAAATTCTTGATATCAACAATTAAACTAGTGAAAATTCTATTGTTGATATCAAAAACTGAATTGTTGATATCAAAAATGCAATTGTTGATATCAACAATTCAGATTTTGATATCAACAATTACCTTTTTGATATCAAGAATTGAATTGTTGATATCAAGTATACAAATCCTGAGAATGAATAAAAGTCAAAACGGCTTGTCATATGACAATGAGGCAAATCAGCTTCTAACACTGAAAGGGTTATTTTATCTTCATCTAACTCTAGAATTTCAACACTTTACTCTGAATTACCACAACACTCGAAATTTAACACTAATGAATTTGTTGTGCAATAGGTGCACAAATGAGTGCAAATTAATTAGCGATTTAAGCAACAGGATGTGAAAATGATATCTGCGCCAGACTGAAACTATCACAATAACACTTGCGAATGCCTGGCACTGCACTGTGCCGGGTGTATGATAGGGCCCATACTGCCTACTATAGGTAAGTATGTTGCTCTGACAAGTATTAAGGACACAAAAGGTTCCAACTACTGCCTAGCTTTTCAGACTGAGCGAGTGCAGTGAGGACTTGACTGTCAATCTCTGCCCTCTCTCCAGCTCAATATGTGGTCTGATTACAGAGTTAATGGCATGCCAAAGTGGAGACTCAAGACTCATTACACAAGACGGGATGTTACATCTGGGAAAATGGAGGAGCGGAATGGTATTTTCCATCGCTCTCTGCGCAGGCTTTACAGGTCCAAGAATCTTTTGACACTTGGATGAAAATAATAATGTGGTAATCATTCAAGATCAGTGAGATTTAACTTAAGTATGACTTAATGAAACAAATTTGCAGGTCGTTTATCAAAATTATGTGCAGTGATGAATTGGCACCGATTGTGCCATAATTAAAAATAAAGAACAAAGTGTTCAGTACTTAGATGTTGCAGCCTTATTTACTAATGTGCTTCTTGGCAGACATATTCACCGCTGAATGTTGTATAACCACTGTTTTGCTATCATCATGCTTCTGTTTGGCTTAATAGACCTTCCATTAGGCAGGCTGGTGAAATCAAGCCAGTGTTGAGTCATTCTCAAAGCCATGTTGCTGGATAATTGTGCTGTTTTGTGTAGGACGTGTCAACGTATAGCACTCAGCATAGGAAGAAAATTACATGCCGCATGTCTGAAATGACCGGGGGATGAGGACATAATAACAGAATGTTCATTTCATGGCGAACCGTTCTTTTCAAAATATTTTTTAAAGAAGTTATTTATCTTCCTTATGTAAAACTCCTCTTCATTGACATATCGCGTGGAGGAAAATAAAAGTATTACGCATCTAGTCCTTGTCAGTGGGGGTAAAGTCAATTTCTGTTTAAAAAAAAAAAGATTCAATCTAAAAGAAACACGATCAAGCAAGAATCAATTTTCTTTTAACGCCTCAACATTTTTTTCTCTCTCTCTAAAAATGCAATATGATACTTCACTGTTAGTCTTTTATCAAACACTTACTACCTGCTGGAAAACACTGGCTATGTTTTTATGGACACTTTTTGTTTCAATCAGAATGAAATCATTTCATTTGATGAATCTAGTGGTGGACAAAGCACACAAAGCAAGATCTTGTGTATATGCGGATCTACTAAAAAAATATTACTAATACTGAGAGACTACACACAGGAAATGATTTGTAATGTTACGGTGTATCTACCAACATGACTGAGCAATCTCTGTGAGTGTTTATATGGTCCATGTCATCATTCTTGAGAAGTGCATGCTCTCCATTGATTTATGACAGTTAAATCGCTGGTGATTGTGACACATACATCACGACTTAACAAGCGTATACCTATTGAAACTCATTCATTCATTTATTTTCTTTTCGGCTTAGTCCCTTTATTAATCCGGGGTCGCCACAGCGGAATGAACCACCAACTTATCCAGCATTTGTTTTACGCAGCGGATGCCCTTCCAGCCACAACCCATCTCTGGGAAACACATCCATACAATCTCATTCACACACATACACTATGGACAATTTAGCTTACCCAATTCACCTGTACCACATGTCTTTGGACTGTGGGGGAAACCGGAGCACCCGGAGGAAACCCACGCAACCACGGGGAGAACATGCAAACTCCACACAGAAATGCCAACTGACCCAGCCGGGGATCGAACCAGGGACCTTCTTGCTGTGAGGCGAACGTGCTACTCACTACGCCACCGTGGCGCCCCTATTGAAACTATTGATTCAATTTTTTTTATTAGGAAAACGGTTCATAAATTTGAAATGTCAAAGAAAGAATCTATATATTTTTAATCAATAATTCATGAACCAGTGGAAATTGTAAAGTGATTATTTCATTGCACCAACTTTACCATTTCAGTTTTCCAACACCAAGTCAAAAGCATTCGCAAGGGTTGTGTAATGTGTAATATGCAGCGCTATCCACCATTTGAATGAAATATAAATCGTTTTTAGCCAATTCCTTTTGACTGACATGCTAATGTGTGACTTGATTGATGTGTATGAAGCATCTATTGACACCTTTATTCTCCGCTGACAACCATTCGACAGTTCATTATATTTTAACATACGATTAACCTGTTCCAGATTCTTTTAGAAGCATGAAATTGACTAGCGGCTACAATACCAGCCTCCATTCAGAAATGTAATGTCCCACTTTTCAATCCATTCAATTCCCGATGGATGAAATAATTTCCCCCTTGCCACATTTTATCTTGCTGATTATTGAATTGCAGCCTAGGTAAAGTTAGCAAATAGTGTTTCATTTTTAACTTTCATTCCTGGTACGACTTGGCCAGCGGGAGGGAGAGGCAGAGGCTGGTGCAGGAGGAGGTGCGTGCTTCAGTCGAGGAGGAGAGAACCAGCAGAGCAGTGGCCATGCAGAAGCAAGGTCCCTGGGAGCAGGCGATGGAGTGGAATGTCACCTGGAAGGACATCTGGACGTGGAACCCCATGAGAATCAGGTTTTTGATCCAATGGGTCTATGACATTCTTCCCAGCCCATCTAACCTGCACACATGGGGTAGAGTAGAGACACCTGCATGCCCGCTGTGTTCCAAGCCAGGCACACTAGAACACATCTTGAGCAGCTGCTCAAAAGCACTATAAGAGGGTTTGGTATCAATGGAGACACGATCAGGTCCTTAAATACATTGCTGAGGCAATCAGCAAAGGAATCAAGGACAGCCGGTACCGCCAAGCCACAGCCAAGGCCATCTACTTCATTTAGGAAGGACAAAATCCAGAGAAAACCTCAAAGAGCTGCCCTGCTGGGGTGCTCTCCACGGCCAAAGACTGGGTGATGTCAGTCGACCTAGAGAGGCAATTGAAGTTTCCATCACACATCACCCAGTCCACATTGAGATCTGATATAATCTTGGTTTCTGAGGCCACACGACAACTAATCCTGCTAGAGTTAACAGTGCCCTGGGAGGAGAGGATGGAGGAGGCTCAGGAGAGATAGAAGTAGAAATATCAGGAGCTGGTGGAGCAGTGTAGGACAAATGGGTGGAGGACCAGGTGTATGCCAGTGGAAGTGGGCAGTAGGGGATTTGCTGGCTACACCCTGAACAAGGCCTATAGTACACTGGGAATAACAGGTGCCGACCGGAGAAGAGCCATAAGTAACAACATAGAAGCATTGGAGAAAGCATCCAGATGGCTCTGGTTGAAGAGGGGGGAACAGTGGCAGCAGTAGCATGTCACTTGGACACAGGCCGGGGTCTGATCAGCCTCGTTTGGGTCGCTTGGAAGAGGGTGTCTGTTGCAAGACCTGAAACATCCCGTGAGTACAGGAAACAACACTGATGATGTGTCCAAGGTTGTGCATCAGAAGATGTTTCTGTAACTAACTAACTAACATACAATTGACCTGTTTCAGACTTTTTTAGAAGCATGAAATTGACTAGCGGCTACAATACCAGCCTCCATTCAGAAAGGTAATATCGCACTTTTCAATCCAGTCAATTCCCGATGGATGAAATAATTTCCCCCTTGCCACATTTTATCTTGCTGAATATTGAATTGCAGCCTAGGTAAAGTTAGCAAATAGTGTTTCATTTTTAACTTTCATTCCTAATGTCATGAATACTAAGCCAGAATATTTCAGCACAGTGCTACCATTTCATATTCTAACTCAAAACCAAACTAGTTTTAATGCTAACATAAAGCTGTATGCCAACAGGTCATAAAATCTAACACCCCAGCATTAAAGCATAGTTTTACGATCTTATCAGAGGAGTAGAGAGGTGCTGATATAACTCAGGGTTACGCCGGCTTCAGGATCAATTACTGCTTCATGGACCAATGACAGACAGTAATGACTTTCTGATCTTATGCAAACAAGAACTCGAACGAATGTATGATATGAATATATATGAACGATACTGCTGTGATCTTTACACTTTCTGAAGCTGTTATTCTCAGATATTCATTTTAAGACCTGCATTGCGAAATAACCCCTGCATTTCTCACATCCTGATTCTAATTAAAAGTAAACAGCAAATGACAGCTAATAGAAATATGCTTCATTATCGAGTTTGTGCTCATCATCATTAAATTGAAATGCAGCTAAGCTTTATGTGGGAAATTATATTTAAAAAGTAAATGTGCCACAAACACACACACACACACACACACAAACACATACACACACACATGCACTTGTTGGTTTTGGTGGTTTATGAGGGCTCTCCATTGGCGTAAAGTATTTTATTCTGTATAAAAGGCCTATTATATGTCCTACCACCCATGTGAAAAGACTATTTTAAGATCATTTTAACAGTTTTGAATTACAAAGACACAAGGCATGTCCTCAAAAACTATTGTAATACCTACTGTAGGTCATACTCATGTCATTAAACAAATTTGTGTCTATAACACCACCAAAACTAGTACACACACACACAAACAAACACATATACAGCTATCTATATGGAGACTTTCCATAGACTTACATACTGTTTTTTATACTGTACAAACTTTGTATTACGTAACCCCTACCCTTAAACTCAACCCTCACAGGAAACAATCTGCATTTTTACATTTACAAAATACTTAATTCTGTGTGATTTTATCAACCCAGGGCAGGCTCATTGTTGATACGTAGTCCTATATACATTTCTGGAGATCACAAAATATGTCCCAGGAGGTACTTTGCAGTTTTTGTTTACACGAAAAAAAAACCACCAAAAAGCCACCAGAGGCCGCTGCCTGACTGACTGACCAACCGACTGATATCCCCACCCACCCCCTTCCCTAAACCCAACCAATAGTGTTTTTAAAAGCAATCCTGAAAAAAGGAAAGCCTTCATGGTCACCTGATTTTTACCACGTTTTCCGATTTTACCACATTCTTACACTGTTATTTACTTGTTTATTTATTTATTTATATTGGCTTTTGTTTTT
>CAIGQQ010034334.1:2288355-2306340 GCA_903798035.1 Danio albolineatus
ATATATATATATATATATATATATATATATATATATATATATATATAAAGAGCAGTTAAAACAGAGTGGTCAATTTTGACCGGTACACTAAAATAAGAGGTGGGATGTGAACATTGTGAACACGAGGGTTAAACATATAGGCATTTCTTTAAAAAAAGGTTTTCTTTAAAATGTAAAATGTCATATGAACCACAATTAAATAAAATAAAATAAATAAATAGAACAAAAACGCCGGGTTGTTACTGAATAAAAAATTGCTTCTCATTCTTTCAAATGCTTACACATTCATGAGTTCTTGATTTTGAAAAATAGTAATAATTATTTGACATTTTATATTCATGAACCCTTTCCCTCTATCAATAGTTATTGTCACGCTCACTTTACGAATGCACAAAACTCTATCAAAAACTATCAAAACAAAACAACAAAATAACACTTATTTAATAACAAAACACTCAAGCTATAAGCACTGGAACATCGACATGGAGGAATCAAGCAGTGATGACAATACAATACCGGACAAAGGATTGAACAAGACACAGGAGTATAAATACACAAGACATAATGAACTGAATACAAACAGGGGAGAGACACAGGTGGAACCAACAAACATTAACAAATAGCGTGAAAACAGAACAAAGAAATCACATGATGCAAACATAAAGCACATGGAGCACTATATCTCCGCCTTCGCGACCAACACTGTATTTAGTGAACACAGTGTCACATATAGTCCGATGACATTCAAAAGAGGAAATTGCTATCCCCCACAGTCACAGACATATAAATCTCTCTTCAGTTCTCTTGTCGACAACTCTTGGAGCAAATCGTCTCTCTCTCTCATCCCAACTTTCACCCTGGTCTCTCACCTTTCACTATGCTCTTCCACCCCCTTTATATCCCTTCCGGGAGGTCTCCTTCCGGTCCAATCACAACAGGTAAGACTTTTAAATCAAATATTGATACAAATTCAGAAACAATATTTCCATCATACCATAAACAAATAAACAAAAAATAATTATAATATTTAACTATTACTAAACAAATAAATTAATCGACAACTGGGCTTCGCCACTTTTTAAATGATCACTGTGGTTATTCTCTAAATCAGGGGTGCCCAAACTTTTTCATACAAAGGACCAAAAACCAAACTAACGCTAGTGGGCCGAATGTAAATATAGTTGCCATGGGTGATTTCCTAATTTATTTAATAATATTTTAAAAATACTAGAAAACATTGCTTTATATAGCATATTATTTTACGTTTTATAATAAATTACAGTAGTAAGAATGTAAAATTACAGTTAATTTCCAGTCATTTGTTTTTTCCTCAGTGCACTCATTGCATTCCTCAAACTCTGCCAATGTGCCATTGTCTCATGTCATTTCCTGATCCCATTTATTCCCCCATTTCATTTCCTGTCTCCTTTTGAATTGTCTCTCTCCCTCTCTCTAAAATATCAAAAAAATAAATAACACTGAAGTTCGTACTGCATCTGCTGTTGACCTCACTGAAGAGCATCATTGACGTCCTGGTGGATTAAGTGCATTGTTATGAATAAATAAGTGGATGATAAAGGACAGAGTGATGCTCATTACCGACAACTCGACCGAAGTTTCAGCGCGGGCCACTGTGGGTCATTGTTCATCAAAAAAGTAATATCAATGCGACGCATGCTCAAATGAAACCGTGACATGAGAGAGTACGACCGCTTGAAAAGACACGACAGGTTGATTACTGCCAGGCTTCACACACTCGGTGAGATGAAATGTGTGTTTCATATTGAGGATGTTATTGGGTCATTTTCCATCCATTTTTGTAGGCCACTTTGATGATGGGTGTCATAATGACATGACATGAGCCGAAATATGAGAGGATGTTAGAGTGTGCAGAAAATGAGCTTTAAAATGTCTTCTTTTGTTTATTATTACCTGAAATTACCCGGGAAAAGTCAGAATGAATAATAGCTCCAGCATTTGCACAGTCCTGCATGCAGACATGTTTTTTAATGAGCGAGTTTGCTGACTTAGGGTAACTTGTGAGTCTTAGAACTGTAGCTTTTAGATACCCTGAACTGTTTTGGATTATGGAACTGCACTGTGGATGACCTGAACATAAACCACATAAGAAAAATGATGTCCTCTAGATCAAAACGACTGTGACATTCTTCAAACTCCAAAAAAAAGCTCTGCTTTTGAGAATATTTAATGAGAGCCTGTCATTAGCTGATATCCAACCAATGCATACTTCTATTTAAAGTAGCTGACCATACTTTTCAACCCTTATAATACAATTTGAGTTTCCATTCACATTTATTCATTTTCTTTTTGGCTTAGTCCCTTTATTAATCCGGGGTCGCCACAGCAGAATGAACCGCCAACTAATCCAGCTTTTGTTTTACGCAGCGGTCGCCCTTCCAGCCACAACCCATCTCTGGGAAACATCCATACACACACATACATTACCGACAATTTAGCCTACCCAATTCACCTATACCACGTCTTTGGACTGTGGGGGAAACCAGAGGAAACCCACGCGAACACAGGGAGAACATGCAAACTCCACACAGAAACATCAACTGACCCAGCCTTGGCTCGAACCATCGACCATCTTGCTGTGAGGCAACAGCACTACCTACTGCGCCACTGTGTCGCCTTCTGTTCACATGTCAACTGAAATTAAAACAGTTCACTTAATCAAACCAACAGATATTGGAAACTTTTATAATAACTACACACTATGAATAATTTTTGAAGCATTAGCAAATAGTTAATATATTATTTGTTAAAAGTGCTGTATTTCATTTTTTGACTCTTCTAAAGCATAAAAATATCAAAATATGTTTGCAGATATTTAAGAAACATGCTCATTGAACATTCTTGTTTATCAGATATTCTGCTTTGAAAAT
Source organism: Danio albolineatus (assembly GCA_903798035.1). Lineage (NCBI taxonomy): Eukaryota > Metazoa > Chordata > Actinopteri > Cypriniformes > Danionidae > Danio > Danio albolineatus. The sequence goes on from CAIGQQ010034334.1 coordinate 2,291,265, forward strand.
GTGCTTTCCGTGACGGAACGCTGTCTTTGTTTATGTTCTTTAACTTGCCCTATGCCAGTTTAGCCAATTATATTTTAGCACTTCGGGTTGCATTGGTGGAAAACCGCATATTTCATTCATTCGTTTATTCATTCATTCAGAAAAATTACAGAAATATACTGTAAAACAATAGATATTAAATTACAGAAATTGCCTTAAATGTAGATTTCTGGTACATTTTTGTGAATGAATTTACTATTCGTAAAATAATCTCTGTAATTTACCGGCCGTTATTTTCTACATTTTTTTTTCGGCACCCCAGCTGCCGGAAATAAACCGTAAAATTATGGATTTTTTTTTTACAGTGTAATATACATTTAGGCTTTTCCCACACATTTTTTTTTCATATTCAAGAACCTTTAGTTTAATAGTCTTGTCATGACAAATCTTTAGTTGATAATTCAACAAACATTTTATATTGGAGTTAATATCCCAATTTGATCATTCGTTTTCGGTCCTCCAACTATTCCAGCACATGTTTTACGCAGCGGATGTCCTTCCAGTCAAAACCCAGTTCTGGGAAACACCCATACACACTCATTTGCATGCACCGCAGCCAATTTAGATTATTTAATTCACCTATACCACATGTCTTTGGATTGTGGGGGAAACCAGAGAACCCGGAAGAAACCCACGCGAACACAGGGTGATCATGCAAACTCCATACAGAATTGCCAACTGGCCCACCCAGGACTTGAACCAGCGACCTTCTTGCTGTGAGGTGACAGTGCTAACCACTGAGCCACTGTGTCACCCCCTAATTTCAAATTATTCAAGATTAAATCAAATATTAGACGCTAATGGAAAGCTGTGCATTATTCTAATTTCGTAATATCTAAACCACAGTGTTAACCCTCGCCGTAGATTATGCAGTTAATAACCAATGTTTTGCTGTAATTAAAGGAAACTATTTCACCAGTAAGATCTAACAGTGCATTTTAAGATTACTCAGTTAAATGGAAATGTGTAACTCTTAAAGCAGGGTAAAATATAAATTTTGTATGAATGCCTGTTGGCTGGTTGTTTTGTTAATGATGAACCAGCAACTATATGACTATATTAACTGTTTCACACGCAGCATCCTTGTGTGTCCTGATATCTACTGTCCTCTATCTGCAGTTTGAAAATTGGTAGAAAAAAAAATAGCATCTGAAGAAAGTATTGAAATATCAGTGCCACTGATGTCTGAAGAGAATAAATCCACATAATAAACACCTCTGAAACATGCACTGTATGTTCATTTTTAGTTATATGAAGTTTATTGTTCAGTTTGAGCCACCAAAACACTAAGATCTGGTTATGTTTTTGAAATGGATTCGTTTAAATGTGGACTGAGAGGTTTTATAGCCTCAAAATAACCCTTAAACTGTGGTTCTTGCTCACAGTGACTGAAACGGATGGAGCAGGTCACATTCAGTTCTTTCAACTGTAAAACTGTTTTTATCTTTGAATGGAATATTGTGTAGCAAGGCCACAGCATGTTTTTTTTTAGATTTCTTCTTCTCTTTTTCCTCAATTCACTTTATATAGTTTGATGGTATCCATGGTGATGATTTTGCGCTGCTTTAGTTCAATGGGGGACAATTACATTGTTAAGAAAGGGCTTAAAGGGATAGTTCACACAAACAAGATAGTTCTCACCATTTAGCTTTATGTGGTTTCAAACTGTTATCAGTTTCTTTACCTCTTCTATTTTTAACACAAAAGAAGATATTTTTAAGATGATTTAAATAACCAACCCAGGCTCATTCTGAGAACGTGGTCCTGAGTACGTTTCTTGAGGCCGGGGAATACGTCCCATCAGGTACGTCTTTTTGCACTTTTTGTTTTCGCAAATCCACGAGAGGCCGCTGCGGATGCTTTTTGAGATCTCAAATGTCTCTCGCGAGTGCCGTTCACGCCTGCCGTTCTCGCGTAAACCCACCAGAGGCCGCTGTCGGCTGACTGTTTGGCTGACTGACTGACTAACTGACCGTCCAATTGACTGGCCCACCCTCCCCCTTCCCTAAACCCAACCAAAATTTTATTGATTGATAAACTGGCTGCAGCAGGAAAGTCGTCCACACGAGGCGAGCGGTCGGCTGGTAAGCGCGAAAAGAAAAGGCATCACACTGCCCAGTAGCGTTCGTTTAAAAAAATGAAACGCAGCCATATGTACCTACGACCACATAATGTGCGGTCTCCAGAAATGTTCGTGGGACTACGTTTTCACAATGAGCCCGTATTGTAAATAATGGTAACCACTGACTAACAAAGTAAAAGAAAGAAATAATATGGACAATCAATGACTTCCTACATTGTACAAAATATCCTCCTTTGTGTTCAACAGAGAAAAAAGGAATTTCAAATAGGTAAGAAAGAAAAAATGAAGGATGAGTAAAAATTACAGAATTTAAATTTTTGGGTGAACTACCCCTCAAATTTTGAACTTTAATATGTGTTTAGTCTTCTAATGGCTCCCGTGTGTAGAATTATGTTGCATACAGTACATTTAAAGCCTTTTTTTGTGTGTTTAAATGTTCATTCATTCATTCATTTTCTACCACTTTTCCGGGGCCGGGTCCCGGGGGCAGCAAACTTAGGAGAGAACCCCAGACTTCCCTCTCCCCAGACACTTCCTCTAGCTCCTCCGGGGGGCTCCCGAGGCGTTCCCAGGCCGGCCGAGAGACATAGTTCCACCAGCGTGTCCTGGGTCTTCCCCGAGGCCTCCTCCCAGTGGGACATGCCTGGAACACCTCCCTAGGTAGGCGTCCTGGAGGCATCCGAAACAGATGCCCATGCCACCTCAGCTGACTTCTCCCGATTTGGAGAAGCAGCGGCTCTACTCCGAGCCCCTCCCGGGTGACAGAGCTCCTTACCCTATCCCTAAGGGTGCGCCCTGCCACCCTGTGTTTAAATGTTTGATTATTTTATTTTATTTTATTATAATTCATTTTATGTATTAATTTATTTTATTGATTCATTAATTTAATATATTATTATTATTATTATTATTATTATTATTATTATTATTATTATTATTATTATTATTATTTAATTAATATTATTATTAATTTATCAATACATTTGATTTATTGATCCATTTTTGGCTGATGTTGGCTGTAAAATAACTTTAATATTTTGGCTTATGCACTCAGGCTATTTCAGCACAGATTTTGGTAAAATATGGACAAACCCATAACTAAGTTAAATTAATATTTTCATAAAAATATTCATTAATTTATTCCTTTTCCTTCGGCTTAGTCCCATATATCAGGGGTCACCAAAACAGAATGAACTGCCAGCGTATCCAGCATATGTTCTACACAGCGAATCCCCTTCCACCTGCAACCCATTGCTGGGAAACATCCATACACACTTATTCATACACTATAGCTAATTTAGTTTAATCAATTCACCTATACTGCATGTCTTTGGACTTGTGGGAGAAACCAGAGCACCTGGAAGAAACCCACGCCAACACGAAGAGACCATGCAGACTCCACACAGATATGCCAACTGACACAGCCGGGACTCGAACCAGTGACCTTCTTGCTGTGAGGTGACAGTGCTAATCACTTAGCCACTGCGGCGCCCATTATAAACAATATTTTAATAATAATATTTAGTTGGGATGTCCCTATTTATCCAAATTATATCTAAAGCATTTAATAACTGCACCTTAAAATGTCCATCAGCCAATCAGCAACAAGTTGTGTTAGAAATTTACATGCACTAGATTTGGCAGAGAAAGGCATTAAAAAAGCCAAACCAGAAACAAATAAAGAGCTCTGAATTAGTAATTCCTGCTCCACCTTTTCTTAAAACCTTATAAATAATTCCTTCTTCATTCTCTCTTTCTTTGCTTAATTTATGTCCCCGTAATAACAGACAGTACCACTCTTTTCAGGACTCTCAGGTCTCATTATTAAAAGACCACAGACGGGTTTTAGCCTCTGTTACTGTTCTGTCCCTTGTACGGAGAAAATGAACAGACCCTGTGAGGCATAACATTTTCATTTCCACCTCTTACATTCTAATCCTTTATCCTAATTGAAGCCGATGATTCATCTGTTAAAAAAACTGCGCTTTTTCATTTGCCGCTGCATGGCCCACTCATTATATGAACCATCGCTATCCCAATAGTCCAGCGCTGAACATATAAAAAGGGCAAATATGGCTCTTTTTATGGTGCTGATTGTACAGTTAATTATCACAGGCTGACTATGTGTATTCAGCCTTATTTGATCTATGAATTTCTAAGAGCTCTTGAAGGCTACTGTGAGTCCTTCGATCGGCTGATCAAACTGTTTGTTCGGAGCGACAGATTGAGAGGAAGGTCAATGCAAGAACATATTGTGCAGGAAGAAGAATTCATGACTAATCATAAGAATCAAAGAAAAGCTCTTCCAATCGGATACTTCACACAGCAGATGGCACTTTATCTGCAGTTGCCGGGAAAAGATGACATAGCCGGCAGCTAGCTCTCTGCAACTCTCACATGGTCGCCCACTAAAGCTAAGCAGGGCTGCGCCCGGTCAGTACATGGATGGGAGACCACATGGGAAAGCTAGGTTGCTGCCAGAAGTGGTGTTAGTGAGGCCAACAAGGGGCGCTCAACCTGTGGTCTGTGTGGGTCCGAACGCCCCAGTATAGTGAAGGGGACTCTATACTGCTCAGTGAGCACCGTCTTTCATTTGAGACATTAAACCGAGGTCCTGACTCTCTGTGGTCGTCAAAAATCCTGGCCAGATCTGCCCACTGGCCTCTGTCCATCATGGCCTCCTAACCATCCCCTTATCATAATTGGCTTAATCACTCTGTCTCCTCTCCACCAATCAGCTGGTGTATGGTCTGACGCAATATGCCGTCACGTCATCCAGGTGGATGCTGCACACTGGTGGTGGATGAGGAGGTCCCCCCCATTGTGTAAAGCGCTTTGAGCGTCTAGAAAAGTTTTTTTGTGATTTGTGTTTTTATTTTCCCAACTTATTTATGCTTTTGAGTTGTGTTAGTAACCTTGTTCTTTCTTTCTAAACTTTTAACCTTAAAATGTCTGGAAAAGTGACTTTTATTAACATTTTCAATAGTTTAGTGTGAAATATTGTCTGGGTTGGTGTTGTATATTATGGTACAAACAACTTGTAATAAACTGCTAATACATTTTCTTTGTATTAGCAGATTGGTAAAATGAAGTTTTCAGATTTCAGAGGCCTTTTTGACATTTTCAGGTTTCTATATCTTATAGACATACAGATGTCTCTAGTTCAAAACGTCCATTTTATCACCGTTCTTGACACCGGCGTGGCGGGATTACGTTTTACTTAATAATATTACTTACTAAATTTTAACTTATAGTTATTTATATTTTATTAACCCCTAACTAACTACTAACTGTCACCCAAAACGTTGAGTTCACACATTTTATGTAGTAGAAATGTAGTGTGGGTGCCATGGTGGTGTAGTGAGTAGCATGTTGCTACCTCACAGCAAGAAGGTCGCTAGTTCGAGCCTCGGCTGGGTCAGTTGGCATTTCTGTGTGGAGTTTGCATGCTCTCCTCGTGGTTGCGTGGGTTTCCTCCGGGTGCTCCGGTTTCTCCAACAAGTCCAAAGATGTGGTATAGGTGATTGGGTAGGCTAAATTGTCCGTTGTGAATGAGTGTGTATGGATGTTTTCCAGAGACGGGTTGCAGCTGGAAGGGCATCTGCTGTGTAAAATAAATGCTGGATAAGTTGGTGGTTAATTCCGCTGTGGCGACCCCAGGTTAATAAAGGGACTAAGCCGAAAAGAAAATGAATGAATGAATGTAGTGTGTGTTTGTGTGTGTGTGTGTGCATGTGTGTGCGTGCGTGCGTGCGTGCTTGCGTGTGTGCGTGCGTGCGTGTGTGTGCGTGTGCGTGTATGTGTGTGTGATTACAAATTTTCACATATTTAAATAATTTATTTCTTTTCAGCTCAATCTCTTTATTAATCTGCGGTCGCCACAACAAAATGAACCGCTAACTTATCCAGCATATGTTTTACAGAGCGGATGCCCTTGCAGCAACAACCCATCACTGAACAATATACATACACACTCATACACTACAGACAATTTAGCTCACCCAATTCACCTATCCGGAAGCCGAAGCACCCGGAGGAAACCCACGCGAACACGGAGAGATCACAAAGTCCATACAGAAATGGCAGCTGACCCAGCCGAGGCTCAAACCAGCATCCTTCTTGCTGTGAAGTTATCGTGCTACACACTGCGTCACCGTGACACCAATTTTCACATCATTTGACAGAAAACAGCTAGAAAAGACTGATGGAGAGATAAGCAACATTGGCACATATTTATTTTTTTATTTTTATTTTTTTACTATTTTATTTTATTTTATTTTATTTTATTTTATTTTATTTTATTATTATTATTATTATTTTTATTTTTTTTTATTTAAGCAAATAATTCATCATTGTTTGATACAAATCTTGATTACAAGGGGGTGCAATTATCCCTTTCTTTGTTAAAGAAACTTATGCACAACTATTCATTGATTTAATTATGAAAAAATTATGCATATTTTCGCTTATATATAATATTTATATGTATTTTATTTTTGTTAATGTATTATTTATTTATTTAAATTGTATGAATTAATTTATTTTTTCCCACCATTTGCTAAAAAAACTGGTGTAGAGATAAGCAATATAGTCACAGTTTACATTTAAAATAAATTTAATTCGTATTGTTTTAATTAATTTTAATAACTCTTAAATATTAGCAAAGAATCTACCATTGTAGGATACATAAAACTCAAGAGCACAAAAGATATCTGTCACTCTCAATCAGACGCATTGAAAATGATTTCTATGGCCCACACAGAACTGTCTCCCAAGGTTAGAAAAGACTACAGGCTTTCTACAGGCTTCTCTCACATGCAACAGAACAATTAGATCCAGGCTGAAGTCAAAATGCCCAAAAACGGGTGTCACAGACCCATACACAAAGTTTATAGCTTCTCACATAATCTGTCAAATCCTGTTACCCTCAACTGTAACATGCAATAAATAGAGATACTCGAGGCCAGCTAATACTCCCTGCATTCACAGAGTGGGGGAAATGCTGTCAAGTCAGCTCTCCAGGCTTATTATGTAAAGCCAAATCTGTTTGAGGTGTTTGTTCCACTAAAATGACAACGCAATTCTTCAAGCAAGCTCTGAATGTCACAAGAAAGGCATACTTCATCATTACCATTGATTCATTTTCTTGTAGGCTTAGTCCCTTTTTTAATCTGGGGTTGCCACAGCGGAATGAACCTCCAACTTATCCAGCATTTGTTTTATGCAGCGGATGCCCTTCCAGCCACAACTCATCTCTGGGAAACATTCATACACACTTATTCACACTCATAAACTACATACAATTTAGCTTACCCAATCACCTATAGCACGTCTTTGGACTTGTGGGGGAAATTTAATTTTATTTAATTTTATTTAATTTTATTTAATTTTATTTAATTTTATTTAATTTTATTTAATTTTATTTAATTTTATTTAATTTAATTTTATTTTATTTTATTTTATTTTATATAAAATAAAGGTGCCACGGTGGTGTAGTGAGTAGCACGTTCGCCTCACAGCAAGAATGTCGCTGGTTCGAGCCTCGGCTGGGTCAGTTGCCATTTCTGTTTGGAGTTTGCATGTTCTCCCCGTGGTTGCGTCAGCTTTATTGGCATTGCTTGCTGCAGAAGTTTTCTCAACTTTTCAAGCACCAACTGAAAAGTTGAGAAAACTTCTGCAGCAAGCAATGCCAATGAAGTGGCGCCGGCAGATACACAATGCTGTTTGCCAATGCCTCACGTTACCCATTCAAAGTGAATGGGAAGTGTTGACCCTGACGCCCCGTGTGAATGGGGCGTAAAAGCACAGGACAACGTTTTCCACTACATTGAGATTCACACTCTTCACACTCTTAAGGTCAAGACAGTATTGTTGCAAGTATCACATTTTGTACAGTACGTCTTAAAGTGGCAAAATCCCTTTCAACAAATTTGAATTGATTGGAATGATAATGATTGATTAGAATTTGAATGATAAACCAGAATTGATTTCATTTGCATAATACTCGTTACAATTGTAACTGTTAACCATTTTGCACCTTTTATTTCTTTTAGATGTGCAAGAAGAACTGATCTGGTGAAACCCACACCAAACTTAAATTTGTTGATGCTGGTGTTGTTGTTTCTGAAGTGTCAGAATAGCCTGGAAAGGCTCCGCCCACTTCTGAAAAGCAATAGTTAATTTGCATTTAAAGCGACACACACAAACACCAGATTTGTGCTTACAAAACAAATTTGACAAGCTTAATTAGAGGAATTAAAACTTCAAAATCATTCTGCGGGTACCAGAAATGTGTTCTACACCGTATGAAAAGGAAAATAAAACAGTATGTCCCATTTAAAAATCTTACTGAACATGATCTGTATCTTCTACATTTTTCTTTAAGTGCACTAGTCTACCTTTTTCACCTTTTTTAGAGATTGTCCTTACTTTTGTTACATTTTCATGACCTTCTTGTTCTGGTTTGCTGGTGTGTTTAGAAAAGCAACATTGTCCCTTCATATTATGGGATGTTTATCAGTCAAATACGTCTAGACTTCTTTCTCTTCCGCGAACTCTGCATGTGACTGTATCTCATTTACAAACCACTCCACCTGGATAGATCGGTATTTCTCTAGACTCCACCCTACATACCTGAGCATACAATGACAGGTTAAAAGAAAACAAGTTCTGCATTTTGTAAAGAGCGAGAGATCGTGGACTTACTGAGTGACATAAAGGTGAACAAGGTGAGTTCAGCATTTATTATTCATTTGATTTGTAAAACTGTTCAAAATAATAATTGTGCCATGATGAAATCAGGTGAAAAGTATGATTTTAATGTCAGAAATCTTACTTATTGTAACTACAGAATGTTCACTTGTATTATACTTCCAAATTAAATAAATAAATAAATGAATAAATAAATAAATAAAATCTTAAACCTGTAGGTTACTTGCTGATAATATAAAAAATTTAAAGAGACTTTCATAAATGTTTGCTAACCCTGTAAGACCATCAGTTTTTGCTGTTTTTAAACTGCACATATTTTTCTCTGTATCTAGCTAATAAGTTACGCTTTTTAGTTTTACAAAATGGTAGATTTTCTGTAAAATAAGACTGTTAAACTGGCATGAACTCGTACAGCCTGAAAACATGCATCACAGCTCTGCCATTGAGAGTGGTTGTGCTCAAGCACATCAAATGAAAAGCAAATAAGAAGTGTCTTGAAGGGGTACTGTCAGATACTAGAGAGCATTTGATTGGCCAGGCTTTGATGAGAAACTGAAGTATGAGGTGATATGAAAATAAAACGTTGATCTATTTAGACCAGGGATCACCAAACTTGTTCCTGGAGGTCCGGTGTCCTGCAGATTTTAGCTCCAACCCAAATCAAACACACCTGAACAAGCTAATCAAGCTCTCACTAGGTATACTTGAAACATCCAGACAGGTGTTTTGAGACAAGTTGGAGCTAAACCCTGCAGGACCTCGGACCTCCAGGACCGAGATCGGTGATCCCTGCTTTAGACGAAAGTGACTACAATCTTTACATGTTTATATCAGTTTTATATCTCTTATATGCAAATTTTGTCACTGTTTTGGAGCACACCAACATATTGATCCTTAAAACTAACACACTGAAAATAACATCTAACTTTATTTTGGAACATTTAACAACGGTTTTCTTAACATTTCCAACAGTAAACAGAAGAGGATTGATCACTATCACCTTCAGGATGTCTCTGTCAGTGTCTCAGAACGAAGGAACAACAGTGATCACCATCAGCGCAAACCCCAAAAGCAAATGGCCGATACTGTGCCAGATTCTGGGCACTTTGTGTTACAGTTCTGTGTGCTCTGTATTTCAAAACAGTAAAACAAAGATGATGAACAATCCTACAGCGATCGGGGTAAGACACACAAGTGAACAGACTTTAGAAAAAAAATAGCGTTTTAAATTTAAGAAGTCAGAAAGGGAATTTTCACATATTGATCAAATCAGTGTTCGACTTTAAAACTTTTTCCTCTCTAAAAAAATCTAATGACATTTTTTTTTTCACTCTAAAGATTTTAAGAATTTAGGGGAGAGCGAGGCACAGAGTAATACTTTTTGGTTTTGGCCCAATAATGAACAAAGTAATGGCCGTAGACAAACCACTTGTTTTTTTACCAACAACACACAAGCCTCTTCTACAAATGAGCACTGAAAGTATATGATCCCCGGACCTATGGTTTCTGTACAGTATTGCCAAAAGTACCAGGATTAAAAATGTCACCATTTACCCCACCTGCGGGGCAAGTTGTAACAGTGAGAGGGTTAGTTGTAACACGCTTATAAATGCAGATTTCACACAATTAATTTAAATCCAGTTTACTTTAAATAGTAGCTAATTTTCCTCAGTACTTTGCACACTTTATTTTTTAATTACACATACAGTAAGTTTTTTTTTATTATATTTTTTTAATTCATTTAAAAAAAAATATTTATTTATTTATTTATTTATTTATTTTTCTTTAATATGATTCATTTTTTTAAATTATTTATTTATTTATTTATTTATTTATTTATTTATTTATTCATTCATTCATTCATTCATTCATTTATTTATTTATTTATTTATTTATTTATTTATCTAATGGATAAACTGATATGGATTTATTTGCATTATTATCCATTATTATACAATGCATTTATTTACATTATTAGCTATTTTATTTCTATTAAATATTGTATTACATACTTTCAAAGATTTATTTTAAATAAAAAAAAAATATGGACTTTAATAAAACATACTTTGGTCATGCTTTATTTTAATGGTCCGTTTGTTAAATTTAAGGAACATTGCAACTAATTCTCATTAGATTATAAGTAGACTGTTAGGTTGGGGTTAGGAGTAGGGTTAGTGTAAGTTGACATGTACTTGCAAAGTTTGTTATAGTCAGTTAAATGTCTGTTGAATGTCAGTATCAACAGATATTAAGTAGACAGTCTACTAATACTCAAATGGACAATCAAAATAAAGTGTTACTTTTATGCTGCAAAAGTGTTTCTCATTCAAATTTCGCCAAACTTTTTCAATAATTGGCAGGAAGACGTCTGCCAACACTATGGTGAAAACCTTGCAAGCTTGCCATGGTTAACCCTGAGTAAATCCCTTAAAACTGCGTGTTACATTAAAATGTTTTATCAATTAAAACTGCATTAAAATGTTTTATCAAATGCACACTTTGAAATTTCGAAGAGCATTTGTAAAAATATAATATTTAATTATGAATTAAATAATAAACCCAGCTGGAGGAAAACTACAGTGTAAACTATTACCGTTACTTTTAAATAAACATAAAATACACATGAAATAAATGTTAGCTGTTTAATATTAAAGAGGACTAAGTCTAACTGTTTCTCACAGATATGGAAATGATATTAAAATATAAAGTTTGTTGGAGGCTGATGGTTTATAAAAATAACTTTAAAATCATATTTAAAACAACGATAGCCTTTTATAGTCTGTGAAATCATTTACAGTAAAAAAATCACTAACAAAATAACAAAAGAACCATATAGCCTAGTATATTAAAATGAGTAAAAATGTGTGTTAACAACTATAAACACACTTTATAGATGACTGTTATTATTTGTGTAAATATTTTAGTAATGGGCGCCACGGTGGCATAGTGAGTAGCACGTTCGCCTCACAGCAAGAAGGTCGCTGGTTCGATCCCCGGCTAGGCCAGTTGGCATTTCTGTGTGGAGTTTGCATGTTCTCCCCGTGGTTGCGTGGGTTTCCTCCGGGTGCTCCGGTTTCCCCCACAGTCCAAAGACATGCGGTACAGGTGAATTGGGTGAGCTAAATTGTCCATAGTGTATGTGTGTGAATGAGAATGTATGGATGTGTTTCCCAGAGATGGGTTGTGGCTGGAAGGGCATCTGCTGCGTAAAACAAATGCTGGCAAAGTTGGCGGTTCAATCTGCTGTGGCGACCCCGGATTAATAAAGGGACTAAGCCGAAAAGAAAATGAATGAAAGAATGAATGAATATTTTAGTAATAATACGTTTTCAGAAGATGCATGGGATTTAATTTAACTTGTTTTAACTGCGTGGTTAGTTGTTGTTTGTTTAATAAAACCTAGAAAGAACCATTTGAATTGGCAAATTGTCAATTGAAGACTTTCTTCAAAAGTGAAAAAAAAAACATTTTTAAAAATGAGTTCAGTTTCAGAAACACTTGAGTTTACAGTGAAGAGAATATAACGTGGTTTACCTGTTGCTCAGCGTAATCATTCATAGTGGTGGTGTTTAAATAGCATTGTTGTCTTATTCTACAGATTGTGCAGATTATAGTGGGAGTCCTTAGTCTGGGGACAGAGATTCAGGTTTTGACATTTTGGCTTGGTAGTGTGGTAAGTATCATAACCGTTTTAATGCTTTTACTGGTGTTTCAAAATTAATCCAAATTAAAAGTCTGAGAATTTATATTATATATGTATATTATATATTTTTCTATATTAATAATTATATTTATAATTTCAGTAATTTTTTTGAATGAAGTTTGGTTGGATTTGATAAAATGTCAACTTTTTTATTGTTTACTTACCTTTGTCTGAACTTGATTTGATCAAGAATTTTTTTGTATTAGTTCACCCAAAATAATAAATTTTAGTATTAATTACTTACCCTCATGTCGTTCCAAACTCCTAAGACTTCTGTTCATCTTCAGAACACAAATTAAGATATTTTAATTCAATCCAAGATCTTTCATCCTTCATAGACAGCAACAGTACCAGAAGTAGGGCTGGGCGATAATTATTAAAGACATAATTATACAATGATTATTTTACATATTGAACAATATATATATATTTAATTATATTATATATAGATTTAAGTTGCTAATGCTTCTAGATTTAAAAGCAGGGGCGTAGCTGACAGTTTAAAAGTGGGACAGCTGTATGAGTTTACGGTCATGTGATTATTAATCTCCTGTTTCTAAATGGTCTGTCTCTAAAAGTGATCAATATAGATTAAAGAAGTCCAGGGCTTGTCATTGTTCTTGACATAAAGGCCCAATCCCAATTCTACCTCTTAGCATTTCCCCTTCCCCTTATCCCTACGCCTTCAAGCTAACGAGAATTGAGACACCCTTACCCCTTCACGTGAATGCTCAAAACGAGAGGTAGCGGTGTCCCAACTCTCTTTAGCTTGAAGACGTAGGCTTAAGGGGAAGAGCTAAATGCCCCTTCAAACAGAGATTTTCCAGGACCACACTCGAAACCAAGGGGTAAGAAAATTTCCCAGAATATACCAGCTACAACAGCAGCATGGCTGCACACGGAAGTAAGGAGATGCACAAATTAGTATTTTTTTTGTTATTATTACGAATTTTTACAACAAACAAGCATGTTTTAATATAAATACCGGGTTCGTGTTTTACCGTCATGGTAAAAAATAACGCAATTGGAATAACTACAGCAGTCGCCATCATCGATCTCATGTGAAGTAAGAGATTGCGAAGACATATGATGACTTGTGTAGGCATTGTCTCATTTCTTAGGGGTAAATTTTGAAGTCCTTCCCCTTCATACCCATCATTCAAGGGCCAAGGGGAAGAGGAAGGGGTAGGGGTACGAAATAGAATTGGGATTGGGCCAAATTTGATCACGATTCGATATAATATTGTTTATCGGCCCAGCCATAACCAGAAGTTTAGAAAACAAACCAAAACAGTGTCAAAGCATTTGATCTGACTTCAGTGCTTAAACTGTAATCATACGAAGCTCCGAGAACACTTTTGTGCTCTAAAATTACTATTAAAATGACTTGTTTGCCAATGTTTTCTTTTCCACATTACGACGTCATTATATTATAAATATATATTATATTTATATTATTGCAGATATTGTGCGCGTTTATTACTTTATTATTTATTGTATTGCATTTAGTAAACACCCACTGGGACCTTATGTGGCTGAAGACAGGATGAGCAAAGTTGAATCAAGGAGTTTGCATTGTATTTTGATGCACTAAAGTGTTCTTGGAGCTTCGTATGATTACCGTTGAACCACTGAAGTCACATGGAATGTTTTAACAGTGTTTTTGTTTCCTTTTCTGGACTTCCCGAGATCATTGCTGTCTATGGAGAATGAGAGAGCTTTCAGATTTCATCTAAAATATCTTCCTTTTGTTGATGGAAGATGAACGAAGGTCTCGAACAGCATGAGAGAGAAAATATTATGACGTTATTTTCATGTTAGGGTGAACTAATTCTTTAAGAATTTTTTTGCATTTAGTTCCTCATAGTTGGAATAGTGACTGTTGTTGCGGTTCGATTTCCAAGTAATGTTCTGGTAAGTCCTGAACAGTCACAAACCGTACTTTACTTTCAAACATTTCTGGTTTGGTGAGTTTTTTCTTCTCGTTGTGTTTTGTGTATTACAGCTGCTCGTTGCTGCTGTGCTGAACAAAGTCAGTGCTGCTCTGGCTATGACGGGCCTTGCACTTTATATATGCGATATGACACATTACCATACCAATAATAATCAGGTATTGTTGTTTATTTTCTTTAGTTTTGTCCCCCTAAAAAATATTTTATTTTATTCATGCTTGTTTTAGAGTAAGGAAACATTGAGGGGGGAAATAGATTGCACAAAGATTGCTTTCAAAACTAACTAGTTATGACTAACGCCTTGAGCCATGGTAATAATAGACTGTTGTCCCGTTGACTTACATTCCAATAGATGTGATGAAATTGCAAGCTTGTGTGAAAAGTTTTGCATTTTGCTACATTGATCTGCCAATTTAATGAGTCACATAAATGAATGAGTTCGATTAATAGAAATTCTAAACGTGACCTCTTTATAACATGGTGGAATTGTTTGTTGCCTTATCTTGTTTTATCCTGCCCTGTCAATCAGTATATCAATCAATCAATCAATCAATCAATCAATGCATCATTCCATCAATCAATGAATTA
>CAIGQQ010034334.1:2315111-2340374 GCA_903798035.1 Danio albolineatus
ATATATATATATATATATATATATATATATATATATATATATATATACTTACATTGTGAATTATTGTCACTGAAATCGATTAAATAAATATGTAACATATATAAATAACATTATGTTATCAATTTAAATATTTTCATTTAAAAAATCAGCACATTATGATTTCTGAAAGCTCTTGTGGAAGTTAAACTGGACTAATAAATTCTGAAAATTCAGTATGCATCACTGAAAGAAATTTAAATGTAACAAAACTAATTTGTTATTTGAAATTAGAATAATATATTTTATTGTCATCATTTCCCAGTACCGGGTTGTTTCTGGAAGGGCATGCGCTACGTAAAACATAAGCTGGAATAGTTGGAGGTTTATTCCGCTGTGGCAACCCCTGATAAATAAGGCCCTAAGCCAAGGGAAAATGAATGAATGAATGAATGTACTTTCATCGAAATAATGCAGCCTTAAATGCAAAGTTCTTTCAAAAGTAAGTCAGAATAATTAAGGTCATTTGTCAATGCACCAGTGTAAATCAATGACTATTAATGACTATGCTGCCCATTCATTTCTTATTGCCTTCCTGCATCTTCTTGAAAAGTGTTCAGCTATGCAAACTGATGTTCTTTAGAACTAAAGAAAAGCAAATCCTCAAGGAGGAACATTACAAAGAGAAAAACATGCTGTGACCGTCAATCTCCCAGACTGAATCACACGCAAACATGCTGATTTCTCACATGCATTCAGGGGTTCTCGGTTTAATGCTGTGAAAATTTTGCAACAAAACCTGCATCGTCTCCAAAGCTGAGTATGAGAAAAGCACAAAACCCTACTCAGAGAGGTATTCAGATCGGTAGCTATTTATGTTCAGAGAATTAGTGTTGCTTTGAGATAATGTCAGTCTGTGGACAGCACTAATGTTCAGCCAGTATATATAAGAATAAAGATGTCATATACACACAATTTCATGATGAAAAGTTCTTGATTTATTAATGTTATTAAATAAATCTTTAAAAAAACACACACACAAGCATACTTATTACAAAGTGCTTGTCACTAGAAGGTAAAATTATTGCAATGCTTTCGGCCACTTAATTTTAAAATGAATGAATGAATAAGGATACAAATTTGCATAATTACATGGATATGACCTAGACAATGTTGAGGTGGTTTATAAGGACATGTCCTGCGTCCTTGTAAATCAAATTACTTAAAAATCATACATTTACAGACAGAGGTAGGGTAAGGTATTATAATAACATATTTTTACAGTATAAATGCATTAGATCCATATGGGGAGTTCTCATAAACCCCCCAAACCAACACGTGTGTGCCTGTCAGTTTGTGTACATTTTAGCTTTCATAAAGTGCTTTTATAATGTAAAGGAAACATCCAAAATACACTTTTAAGTGTTTCTTTTGTTGCTCCTTATCAATTTGTGTCCGTAAGCTTCAATTATCAAACATTTTTCTCTTTCACTGAGCCATAATTTAGGAGCACTTATATAAACAACCTTTTTTATTCATGTTTATATTCTGAAGGTTTTTACAGAGGGAGATGTTGTTCATAAATAATGTGCAGTGTTTTCTATCTGGATTTTTGGAAGAGATTCTCAAGACCCCCTCTGTACATTTCTTTGACGTCACCATGTGAAAACTAACTATCAAAGGCCCAATTCTGCTTTTGTTCACCTTCCCCTTGGCCCTTGAAACAGAGAGTAAAGGGAAAGGGCTACAAAATGTACCCCTAAGAAATGGGACAGCACTACAGCGCCTGCTCACGTCATCATATGTCATCACGAGCTCCTACTTCATATGAGATCAGACGATCACGACTGCTGGAGTTATTCCAGTTGTGTAATTGTTTGTTATTTATCTTGAGGAAATCACTAAAGGCGTATATCATGTTATCATGATGATCTAATGTGGCAAAAAGCTCGTAACTATACTGTGTATTTACACCATATTCATCTATGTAAACACACGAAAACAACATTAACATTATAGCAGACACTGTAAAAAGCTCATTCCCAGCCACTAGACTTTTCTGACAGGGTATTTGAGTGTCATCGAGAGACAGAACATTGTGGGACTGCTGTACAGGAGTTATTATTATGGATTATAGATAGCGAAGTCTAGCGTTTTTATTTTAGCGTGTATTTTTTTAAAACCGTGACGGTAAAACCCAAACGCTGTTATAAATGTATTAAACATATGCTTGTTTGTTGTAAATATTCGTAATAATGACAAAAAATACTAATTTGTGCATCTCCCAACACCCGTGTGGTTGTTGCGGTTGTAGCTGGTGTATTCCTAGAAATTTTCTTAGCCCTTGATTTCGAGTGTGGTCCTGGAAAATCTCAGTTTAAAGGGGTTTCTAGCCCTTGTCGTTAGCCCTACGCCTTCAAGCTAAAGAGATTTGAGACACCCCTACCCTTTCAAGTGAACGCTCAAAACGAGGGGTAGGAGTAAGGGGAAGGGCTTAGGGGTAGAATTGGGATTGGGCCTTACTAACTAACTAACTAACTAACTAACTAACTAAATAAATAAATAAATAAATAAGTAAGTAAGTAAGTAAGTAAGTAAGGGTGCCACGGTGGCATAGTGAGTAGCACGTTCACCTTACAGCAAGAAGGGTCAGTTGGCATTTCTGTGTTGAGTTTGCATGTTCTCCCTGTTCCTTCGGGTGCTCATGGGACATGGTATAGGTGAATTGGGTAGGCTAAATTGTCCGTTTTGTATGGGTGTGGGTGGGTATGTATGGATGTTTCCCAGAGGTGGGTTGCAGCTGGAAGGGTATCTACTGCATAAAAAACATGCTGGATCAATTGGTGGATTATTCCGCAGTGGCGACCCCAGATTATTAAAGGGACTAAGCTGACAAGAAAAAGAATAAATAAATAAATAAATAAATAAATAAATAAATAAATAAATAAATAAATAAATAAATAAATAAGAATTTAAATAAGAATCATCCAATGTTAGGATTTTTGTGCTAGAAATGTTTGCATATTTATTTAAATATGCAAATGTTTCATTTTAGAAAACTTGTGATTAAAAAGTGATAGTTGCAGTATTTATTATATGTTAAATATTAATTTATTTTCTTTCTCATTTTCTTTGAAGACACATCTGAGATCACATCGTTTTGACTCACATCATTTTACATCAGTTTAAAATGGGTGTCTTAATACACTGAAAAAGGTCATCCTGTCCACTAATATCTGTCAAATTAAAACAAATCCACGGTGGCTGAGGGAGAGGGAAAAAGGGGTAATCAGTTTGAAATCGCACACACAATTTCTCACAACACACTACAGAAACACCCCAGAAACTTATATGTTTCTGGGGACCACAAAAAGCATTGAACCTGGCTTCTTTGTTTGAAGTCAGCGCTGTATACATCAACAAGGAAAAACACATACTCTAACTAGGATGTTAAAATAAAAAAGTTATAAAAATCGTCTCTTAGATATACAACAACACTAGTGCTGAATAATCATGTTGAATAATATTGAATATTCTGTTCAAGACACCTTAAGTAGCCTTTTATTGAGTTAACATTCAAAATAAATAATTTATCAAAGTGAATGGTCATATTGACTGGCTTTGAGAGCATGGGTGATCTACAGTATTAGGACAGCTGAAAAATGATGCATTACTTCAGCCATAGTTTTCACCTTCTATTTCAGAAATGTCACAGCTTTCATGCCTCCAGTTGTCATGTGAAATATGAGGGTTACTTTGTGGTTTTCTAAGGTACTTTCTGGCCATTCTGGGAAAAATCTAAATCAGGACAGTAGTTCTTCATACATAACTGCTTGTGGGTGGTGTTGTGGTGTGTTTTATAACAGGAACATTAACTGGATGTTAAAGGAAACTTTATTCTGGTTTCAGCTCAGTCTGTTCGTACACTCATAATGATTTTTGTAAATTAAACAGTATTCAACTGTATCATGAACTGAATTTGGGCAGTACGGTGGTGCAGTGGGTATCGCTTTCGCCTCACAGCAAGAAGGTCGCTGGTTCGAGCCCCGGCTGGGTCAGTTGGCATTTCTGTGTGGAGTTTGTATGTTCTCCTTGTGTTCACATGGGTTTCCTCCAGTTTCCCCCACAGTCTAAAGACATGCAGGTGAGTTGAGTGAGCTAAAAATTTTCCATAGTGTATGTGTGTGAATGAGTGTGTATGGTGTTTCTCAGTACTGGGTTGCAGCTGAAAGGGCATCCGCTGCATAAAACGTGCTGGATAAGTTGGCGGTTCATTCCACTGTGGTGACCCCTGATTAATAAAGGCACTAAGCCGAAAAGAAAATGAATGAATGAACTGAATTTTACTGCAGGACGGTATACAGTATCACTCTATTTTAAAGTTGTGGAAATGACTGTATATTATACAGTAAATACAGTATATCCAAAACTGTAAATTCATATACAGCAAGATAAATGGTGATGTTAATGTAAATACAGTATTTTACTTGTAACCGATTTACAGTAAGTTACTGGTGAATTGCTGGCAGTAAGTTACTGAAGATTCTACAAGAAATTGTTAACAGTGTATAGTAACAGTTTATTTGACATAAACTTTTAACCCTTTTATTTTCTTTGAGAATATTCGGTTTCATTCTCACAACAAAAACACTTTCATAAGGCATTCGCATCAAAAGAAAAAAAGAAAAAAACAACAGAGTGAGAAAATAGTTTGAGCCAGGCTCAATTTACATATTCATTCTTACTCAAGTGATTGCGATCGAACTTACACCCAGGGTTTCTCTGACACTTATTACAGCAAGCAGAGTTGGCTATCTGGATGCGACGCAAGTCATACATTTTTATTGTTTTCTCAGTTTGCTGTTTCAGAGACCTGTCACTGAAACATTATGGACAACAACTAGGGAACGACATTTAATATTTATTTTCTAGAAAGTACAAATGTCATGAAAGTAGCCACAGTCATCTTGCAGATTGTTTTGGTATAACTCTGTTTAAAAGAAGGGGATATACACCCCTTACAACGAAGCTTTTTCGGGACCACACTTAAAACGGAGGGGTAAGAAAATTTCCCATAATACACCTGCCACAACAGCAGGACAGCTGAACCCGGAAGTAAGAAGATCCACAAATCAGTATTTTTTGTCATTATTACGAATTTTTACGACAAACAAACACGTTTTAATACATTCATAACCGCATTCGTGTTTTACCATCATACTTTTGAAAAAAAACGCAAAAAAAATCCTCTAAATGTCGGAATCTATAATCCATAATCATAACTCATGTACAGCAGTCCCACAGCATTCTGACACACGATGACACTGGAGTACCCTGTCAGTAATGTCTAGTGGCTGGGAATGAGCTTTTTACAGTGTCTGCTATAATGTTAATGTTGTTTTCGTGTGTTTACATAGATGAATATGGCCACAGAGTAAATACACAGTATAGTTCCGATCTTATTGCCACATTAGATCATTATGATAACATAATATATGCCTTCAGTGATTTCCTGAAGATAAACACCAAAAATACAATAACTCCAGCAGTCGTGATCGTCTGATCTCGTATGAAGCAAGAGATCGCGATGACATATGATGACGTGTGCAGGTGTTGAAGTGCTGTCCCAATTCTTAGCGGGTAAGTTTTGAAGCCCTTCGCCTTAACCCTCAGTTGTAAGGGCCAAGGGGAAGGGAAAGGGGTAGAGGTACAAAAATAGAATCGGGATTGGGTTAAAACAAATAAATAGTCAGTAAATGATGACAGAATTTTCATTTTGGGGGAACTATCCCTTTAATATTGCTGAATAGCGAGATGAAGACTAGATTATTAGAACTATTGGAATAATTCGAGCAAAGTACTATGTCTGAATTCCTAGAAAAACAGTATGTGAGAAGTGCACTGCGATTGAAATTCATGAAAGAGAGAGAAGCAACACAACTGACGAGGGTAGGTCACGTGATGATGACAAAATGGCAGATGTAGTATGTCTGAGTTCCATTCATACTACTGATACTCGTATGGTATGGAACGTACTTTTCTAATGGCCGAGTGATACGTTTAAATTCAAATGCAGTATGATTTCGGATGCAACAAGTGTACTTTTTTGAGTTTATTCCGTTTGCAGTCAGTTGCAGTTGATTTCTTTTCTACAACACTGAAAGAGCGGCTTGCTTCTATCCTTCCTCTGGATCAGAAAAGTAAGCTGATGTAATGTAGCCAGTGTATTGAGAGGTGCCACTGCACTTGTTCAAAGAATGAGACCCCAAATGGCCACAACATCCACTGCTGCACACAGTCTGATAATGGAGTCCACATCTCACAAGAAATAACCTTTTTCCTGACCTTTGAGGATTTGGCAGCTTTTTTTCACCAAGGAACAAAGGCGTTCTTGACAAAGCAATGGGTCACAGATTACAAACATCAAGCAATGTTAGATGAAACTTTCACAGCTGGCATAGAGGCCATGTTTGAGCAAAGAGAGGACCTCATCTGCAGTTTTGAAATTATCCGAGAGACTGACTTTTTAGGCTGCAGCCTTTGCCATGCTGGAAGAGGAGAATTTAAGCTTTTTTTCTGCTACTTTTCTGAGAAACAGCATGACCCTGGAGATAGTGAATGCATTGGTCATGCTGGAAATGGAAATAAGACCTGGGACTGCGATGGGCACTGAGAAATGTGCAGCCTACAAAGAAAGGAGGGCAACCTCACCTGTGTTTACGCAACATCACAATATCTTAAGCAAAGCTGATCGTTCCTAGATTTAGCATATCAACAAATTACCTAGACAACACTCTATTGCATGTTATCATTTTATAAACTAAAGCTCTCCATTGATGGTCCTTGAGAGATATTAGTGGAATTTGTAGAGTAAGGTCTTCAGTTGACAACATTGCATTTCCATAGTGGGAGAGGATCACTGCAAGATATCCAACCCAGGTTCATTCTGAGAACGTAGTCCTGAGTACGTTTTTGGAG
Source organism: Danio albolineatus (assembly GCA_903798035.1). Classification (NCBI taxonomy): domain Eukaryota; kingdom Metazoa; phylum Chordata; class Actinopteri; order Cypriniformes; family Danionidae; genus Danio; species Danio albolineatus. The sequence continues at coordinate 2,322,066 of CAIGQQ010034334.1, forward strand.
GACGCGGAATATGTCCCGTGAGGTACGTCTTTTTGCACTTTTTGTTTTTGCAAATCCACGAGAGGCTGCTGCGGATGCTTTTTGAGATCTTAAATGTCTCTCGCGAGTGCCGTTCACGCCTGCTGTTCTTTTGTAAACCCACCAGAGGCCGCTGTCGGCTGACTGTTTGGCTGGCTGACTGAATGACTGACTGACCATCCAATAGACTGACCCACCCTCCCTCTTCCCTAAACCCAACCAAAATTGTATTGATTGACCCACCCACACACTTCCTTAAACCCAACCAACAACTTTCAAAAAAGCAATCCAGAATAAAACAAGCCCTCGTGTCATTTTTACCATATTTTCAGACTTTACCACATTCTCACCCTGTTATTTACTAGTTTATTTCATTATTTGGATTCTGTTTTTGTCTCACCTGCTTTCTGAAAGCACTCCTCACCAGACTCGAACCCCGTCGTCATGGTCAAATCCTCTCTGTGTCTTGAGTCCGCCGACGAACACGGCGAGCTAACGGGACAAACTGGTTGCAGCGGGAGGCGAGCGGGAGGCTGTTAAGCGCGAAAAGAAACGGCGTCACACCGCCCCGTATCGTTCGTTTAAAAAATGAAATGCAGCCATACTTACTTCTGACCACGTAATGTGCGGTCTCCAGAAACGTTCGTGGGACTACGTTTTCACAATGAGCCTGGGTTGCAACATCCAAAGCAACAAAGACCACAATGCCATGACAGTTCCAGTATCAGTGCTTTGTAGTCTGATGCTCGCCATTCCAGTTGTCTCTTTAGCCACTTTCTTATTGTTCAGTATGGTTCAGTTGGCTCAGCATGCTTCAGCTGCAGTTAAGTACAAAATGGGAGGAATATAGTTGCACCGCCTCTACTGTTGTGACTTTTTTTTTTTCATTCCAGGTCATGCCATCCAGCTCTTCAGCTACCAATGAGAGGTATGTCTGAACGCTGCCATTTCAGGTGACGTTTACAGTGTAGTAACATGAAACATCAATGAGGCATATGCACAGCTAGTGTTTTTCCTCTACCACTAAACATCTGGTGAATGCTGAATGTGACTATTTTCAATTTCATAAGGTTTTACAGCATCGATGTTGAGATGTAATTAAAATATAATCAGTTAAATAGACTTATGCATTCATTTGGTTGATAATGAATGATTAAAAAACGAGATAAAAGCCATTTAAATGGAAGTGCCATCAGGAGCAAACTCCATTGAAAATACACTGAAAAAATATTCAAAGATGATTTCTTGGATTTACTAAATTCTTTTAAGTTAAGTTGCTGCAAACAATTTATATGGGTTGATTTTAATCAAACAAATCAAGTTTAGTAATATTTAACTTAATTTGTTTGTTTAAATTCAACCCAAATAAATTGTTTGCAACAATTTTGCAGACATCATTTTTTTCAGTGTATATATCATAGACAAATATTGTATATTTTATAGACATGGTGTAGAACAACAGAATTTAATGCTGTGCTTTTTGTACAGACTGAGACCCACTTCATATCGTATATCAATCAGGCAGTGAATATCATTAATTTTTAAAGAAAACAGACTTCAAACACAGTGATTTTGAAACAGCACAACAGTTCACCAGAAGCACTTGAACTGAGTTACTCAAAATGAAAAGTCCTTCTGCATATACTCTATATAGCAGTGGTTGATGCTGACTATTTCAAGAGTTCACACTTAGATATTGCTTGACGCTATTAGCGGGCTTGGCATGCTGTCCCAGGAGAGAACCCTGAGGTTGGCAAACATGGTCAATAAGCATTAAAAGGGGTCCGAGATCAGGTAGGTCACAAGAGCTCCCCCCTGGTAAAGGGAGGAAAAGGAGGAGATGGGGTGGAAGGGGGATTCTTCCAAAACGAAGATAAGGTAGTAGGTCTATTTATTGTAAGCTTGAATCAACCTGATTGGATTATTGCTGATTACAGATGATAGATCAGCCGCAATCAATCATAACACATGCTCCTATTGAAATTAGTTTGTAAAACTCAATAAATAACTTTAATATAGCAAATTTGGTGTCTTGTGTCAAAAATCCGATGACACTGGTAGTGACTTTGGAAGTGATGATATTCTCAGACTAATCTGTAATCAGCCATTTTGCGATTTGGTAGATAGTACCACTCATTTGAGGTGGTACTAAAAAGTACCAGGTACTTGGTGCAGAACATAGTAGAAACCCCCCAAAATGGCCTTTGTTCTTGGCTGAACCATGCCATGCAGTGGAAAAGAGCCTTAGGATAAAAAATACCCCAGTCATGAATATTATATGAACACAAGTGTACAACAAATGTAGCTAGAGATTGTTATACATATATTTTGGAACATGCAGGATTTAAGATTTGATTGTGCAGCATGTCTGCAATAACAGAGGGTATCACCAGCAGGAAAGAGTGGATGGAAGTGAAAGGGAACATAAATGGAGTTTAACAGAGGGCAGATAGGGCAGGACGTTTTAACAATGAGAACGTAGAAGACTGTGCAAGGCAGAACAGAGAGACCTCAGACCTCCACTTAATTTCTACCAACTAAACAGCTTACCATGGCCTTTCATCTCTCTTTTCAGATTCATGTAGACAGTATTTTGACAAGATATTCTGAATGTTTGTTTTTTCACTATTTACTTTGGCAGTAGCTCAATAAAAGCCATTAAATCCTGATAGATATGTTTTTTCCCTGACAGTCCAAATGATTTGGGCTTCAATGGAATAGTGATTATAGGCATCTCAGCCGGTTGTTGTTCAAGTTGCTCATCTATTTCTGGTTCTATTAGAGTGTACTATAAACTTAAAAAAGTTCTGACAGACATTGTCTAAGTAAGTGCAATGAAAAATTTTAATATGTAGAAATAGAATATGGAAATATATAAAAACCCGAATGCCTTTAGCATAAAAAGAGCACCAGTCAAGATACAAAACAAGCAGCAAGAACTGTTTACAGTACATTTTCAATACCTGCAGTGTACTCTGACTCTGCCACAAGGAAAAGTGTGTATTTTTGCTTAGATTCTTGTGTGATACTAAGCACTTTACTATGTCAAAGGTATAAAAATATGAACTGTGAGTTCAGATATGCATGAATCTAAAAACTGGCATGAAATGTGGCTTTAAACACGTACTCTAAGATCAATCTCTGTGTACGCATGATTTATAAATGAGTTCTCTGGAGTCAATGGGTTTAATAATGAGTTCATTAAGGATTGATTTGTGCCAAATTACCATTTTAAAAGGGAAAATATGCTAGTTTATGTGATGGTACAAATTATGAACCCTTAAAAGGGATAGTAAATAATAGTTTCATAATATTATTTAAAATAATTAAATCAAAGCAACTCAAACAGGTATGTTAAAAAATGAAGGTTGAGAAAATGATGACAGAATTTTTAGTTTTGAAAATTTTCAGTTTTTGAGGAATGAAACGCCAACTTATATTCCATCATATGTTTTACGCAGCGGATGCCTTTTCAGCAGCAACCCAGCACTGGGAAACACCCATACACCCACATTCACACACATACACTATGGCCAATTTAGCTAATTCAATTAACCTATACCGCATGTCTTTGGACTGTGGGGGAAACCGGAGCACCCGGAGGAAACCCACGCCAACACAGGGAGAACATGCAAACTTCACACAGAAATGCCAACTGACCCACCCGGGGCTGGAACCAGTGACTTTCTTGCTGTTAGGTGATTGTTCTAACCACTGAGCAACCGTGCCACCATGTTTTGGATTTAATCATCTTTTTAAATTAATTTGTGTTTGTTTTGCCCGTCAATTTTACACATTTCAATCTCACGTGGCCCAGACCTATTTATTTAATAGAAATGGATCTCTAACTGCTGCAGCATAGCATATAACTGGATCATATTTATTACCATCGACAATTTTTCTGAATCATATAGTCAAAACTATTTATTCCAGTGTGTTCAAGTGTATTCAGTGTAAATCAAGATGTTGAATGCTGACAGCTTATTATCAGATCCAGCATAAAATAAGACACAAAAACTAAATTAATTCATTAATTTTCCTTCAGCTTAGTCTCGCCACCTATTCCAGCATATGTTTCACACAGCGGATGCCTTTCCGGCAGCAACCCAGTACTGGGAAACACCCATACAGACTCATTCACATGAGTACTCAAACACTACGAACAATTTAGTTTTTTGCAATTCACCTACAGTATAGCGCATGTCTTTGCACTGTGGGGAAAACCAGAGGAAACCCACGCCAACACAGGGAGAACATGCAAACTGGAAAGTGCCAACCAGGACTCAAACCAGTAATCTTGCTGTGAGGCGACAGCGCTAACCACTAAGCCACCATGCCGGCCACAAAAAATAAAAAATAAAACAATATACTCACCTCACAGCAAGCAGGTTGCTGGTTTGAGTCCCGGCTAGGCCAGTTGGCGTTTCTGTGTGGAGTTTGCATGTGTTTATGTAGGTTTCCTCCGGGTGCTCCAGTTTCCCATACAGTCCAAAGACATGCACTATAGGTGAATTGAATAATCTAAATTGGCCGTAGTGTATGTGTGTGAATGAGTGTCTATCAATTTTTCCAAGTACTGGGTTGCAGCTGGAAGGGCATCGGCTGTGTAAAACATGTGCTGGGTAAGTTGGTGGTTCATTTCGCTGTGGCGACCCCTGATGAATAAAGGGACTGAGCAAAATTAAAGTGAATGAATGAATGTGAACTCAATTATGAGGGGAAAAATGACAAAACTGTGAAAAATTGTGTTCACATTGTGAGAAAAAAGTAGTAATTTCATCTCAGTTAATTATTAGCATTTTATATTAAATAAAGGAAGCAATCTTCCACCAGAAACAAACCAGAAATGCTTTCAAAATTAGCTTTTTTTTATTATTATGGTTTATTATTTTTGCCACCTCACTATACTGTTGTAAATAGGATCCTGAATAGCTTTGCACTTAAACTGAATGCTATAATCAAACCACAAAACAGCCCTTGAAACTACCCTTAAAATAAAATAAGCATTTATTCTCCACTTATCTCCACATGTTTGCAGAAAAAAAGAAAACTGAAAGAACGGCAAGTTCTTTGCTAAAATATAAAAACAAGAGCTGAAGCAAAGCCCATTGACAACCTTGTTCTGAACAAAAAAAAGCTCTAGGAATAATTTAAGTTACACATTTCCAATATACCAAACATTGTCTATTTTTTCTGCCCTGACACAAGTTTATCCATGTCATAAATATTAATATGTTGCCCAATTCTCCAAACAAACTGAAAACAAATCCCTTAATCTCTCTCAAAAAATATTTGATTAGTTTACTTCAGCTGTAAGGAATCTTAATGTATTAAGGATTTTTCAAAACAAGTGCTTGTTTTGCTCCAGATATCATACTGTGTCTTGGGATAGATATTTATTTTCTATCAAATCATTTTTGCCAGGCTGACCAAAACAGGCCAAAATAAATCATATACTACCTTGAAATAATTCCCAACTATAAGTGCTTGTTTTGCTTCAGATATTATACTGCGTCTTAGCATAGATATTTAATTCATTTATTCATTTTCCTTCAGCTTAGTCCCTCATTTACCAGGGGTAGCCACAGCGGAATAAACCGCCAACTATTCTGGCATATGTTTTATGCAGCTGATGCCCTTCCGACCGCAACTCATTACTGGGAAACACCCATATACTCTCTTATTCACACACACTCATACACTACAGGCAATTTGTTTTAACCAATTCAACTATATTCAAGAACCCAGAGGAAACCCACGCTAACACAGAGAGAACATGCAAACTCCACAGCAAAATGCTAACTGGCCCAGCCAGGACTCGAACCAGCGACCTTCTTGCTGTGAAGCAATAGTGCTAACCACTGAGCAACCATGCCACCTACACACTTAGCAAAATTTTTCTGCCCCAGCTCTAGGCCCACACAGTCGGCTTTCGCTTGGCCCACATGTCACAGTTAGTTACGGTATATGACTGGACCAAGTCTGACTTCAAGACAAGGGCCAAACATGCACCATATCTGGGCCATGTCTCAAATTAATAACTCATAATTGGGCTTGAAATGGGCCAGATATGTTGGTCTGTCACAACTGCAATGAAAGTGATAAACCCTATGAAGCATCGCACTTTACTTTTTTCTCAAAGCAACCTGATTGGTAGAATTTTTTTCTTTGCTCAAAAATAGTTTAAATGTATTGAAATGGGGGTCAAGAAAGGCCAAATTTAAGTGGCCCACGTCTTAATTTTTAACATCTGGGCTAAATACTACATTTTACATCTGGTCTTTACATCTGGTTTTGTGTGCCTGCCTTAATGACAGTACCACCTCTGACAATCTTGGACCATGTTTGGCCCACATGCTGTGCTGGATGAACGCTGGCACAGCAAGCTGGATGAATGCTTGCTGTGCCAACTGTATGCCAAATCTGGGACCGAATTCTTTGCTGCCTGTGTAGGATAGATATTTATTTTCAATACAAACCATTTTTGCCAGGCAGACAAAAACAGGCCAAAATAAATCATATGATAGCCTAAAAACCAGAAAATAATTCCCAACTATATAGCAAAGTCCTTGTACCTGCCATATTTTGCACTTGCCCCTAAAAAAAGGTTTGTGAAGACTGAGGGTTGCATGATGCCTCACTGCTTTTATTATGGTGCTTATTCAAATGTGTTTCTATTCATCATCCTCTTAACTTCAGTGTTTAGATTGGATGACACACATGGATGCCACAAACAATTAGGAATGAAGTCTGTTTGTTGGAGTACCATCTTTAAGTCGAGCCACACCGACTCCTCCATCTCATTGATATGTGCTTCAGTCTCTAGAAAAATGAAACTAATGTTTTTAAAGCAAGGTTGTGGCCTCGGATATATTGTCATTTGTGACACTATCTTCAATCCTGCATTGTGGAGGTTGACATTATAGGGATGGTTTGGCATTGAGCCTGAAAACAAACAGTCATGCGATCAATAAAAGCTGATGTTTTGACACCAATTTGTTTTAAACTCTGTGGATCATCAGAATTAAGCACATGTAAACCTTTTAATATGGTGTTTCTGCTATTACACAGGGCTGGTAAATGCATTGCTGAAGGCTAGTTGAACTGAAAAAGCACTTGAAAGGTGCTTTATTCCTTCATATAGATTTTGTGTGGGTGAAGGTAAGCTAAAGTGTATTATGCAGCTCGGAAAGTCATATAAGTGCTTTGAATTTATTTATAAATGTATTTGGAGCAGGAGAGAGACCTTTTTTTCACCCATATTCTCTCTCTCTCTCTCTCTCTCTCTATATATATATATATATATATATATATACATATATATAGTTGAAGTCAGAATTATTAGCCCCCCTGTTTATTTTTTCCCCCAATTTGTGTTTAAGGGAGAGCAGATTTTTTCAACACATTTCTAAACATAATAGTTTTAATAACTCATTTCTGATCACTGATTTATTTTATCTTTGCCATGATGACAGTAAATAATATTTTACTAGATATTTTTCAAGACACTTCTATTCAGCTTAAAGTGACATTTAAAGGATTAACTAGGTTAATTAGGTTAACTAGGCAGGTTAGGGTAACTAGGCAAGTTATAGTATAAAGACAGTTTGTTCTGTAGACATTCAGAAAAAAATGGCTTAAATGGGCTAATAATTTTGACCTTTAAAATGGTTTTTAAAAAATTTAAAACTGCTTTTTTTCTCACCAAAATAAAACAAATAAGACTTTCTACAGAAGAAAAAAAAATATTATCAGACATACTGTGAAAATTTCCTTGCTCTGTTAAACATAATTTGGGAAATATTTCAAAAAAAGAAAAAAAATCAAAGGGGGGCTAATAATTCTGACTTCAACTGTATATGTACACAGTAAGAAATAATTATATTTTATTGCACCAAACCCCACCCCTAAACCCAACCGTCATTGAAAGATGATTAAAAAGTTACATATTGGCATGAGATAACATTGGATTTTGTGAAACTGAAGGTAAGCTAAAGTGTATCATGCTGCTCCGAAAATCATATAAGTGCTTTGCATTTATTTATAAATGTATTTAGAGCAGAAGAGAAGAGCCTTTTTTCACTTAATGAGCATATTACCTATTTATAGATATAGTTATACATATATATATTTAGACCTCTGAACCCAACGGCCATTGGGAGATGAGCAAATTGTGCAAAAATGTACAAATGAGATGGTACAGAAGGTCGTTGGTTCGAGCCTCGGCTGGGTCAGTTGTCATTTCTGTGTGGATTTTGCATGTTCTCCTTGTGTTGGTGTGGGTTTCCTACAGGTGCTCCAGTTTCCCCCACAGTCCAAAGACATGAGGTATAGATGAATTGGGTAAGCTAAACTGTCCATAGTGTATGTGTGTGAGTGAGTGTGTATGGGTGTTTCCCAGTGAAGGGGTTGCAGCTGGAAGGGCATTAGCTGCGTAAAACATGTGCTGGATAAGTTGGCGGTTCATTCCGCTGTGGCGACCCCAGGTTAATAAAGGGACTAAGCTGAAAAGTAAATGAATGAATGAATAATAGTTTATCTTCACACACACACAAACACACACTCACAAACATCAAATGCAGTCCACTAAAACGCAATCAAACAAAGAAAAAGTTTTTTTTACAATTTACAAGCGGGATTGAGGGATCACAGCGCAGATTAAGCCTAGTCTTGGACTGGATTTTAAAATCAATGTTCAATAATGATTCACTTCTAAGCATCTTTTTTCCGAGTGGGTGTTCGAAAGGGAAAGCAGCGAGGGCAAACTGACTTTAGTCCAAGTTTAATGATGTTTTTGTCCAACTGCTTGACCTTGACTGAAAGAAGATTCAGCACAGCTCATAGATGAGTCGCGGCATGAGCCAGTAATCCAGGCCAGAGAAGAAATCCGCTCTATCACTCACCTCTACCCATTCGCAGCACAGAAACTTGCCTTTGTATGTACAGTTGAAGTCTAAATTATTATTGTTTTCTTTTTCAAATATTTCCCAAATGATGTTTAACAGAGCAAGGGATTTTTCACAGTATTTCCTATTATATTTTTTTCTTTCTCTGGAGAAAGTCTTATTTGTTTAAAGATGAAATAAAAACATTTTTTAAAAACATTTTAAGGTCAATATTATTGGCAATTGTCTACAGAACAAACCACTGTATACAATGATTTGCTTAATTACCCTAACTTTGCCTATTTAAAGGCCTGGTTAGGCCTTTAAATGTCACTTTAAGCTAAATACTAGTATCTTGAAAAATATCTAGTCAAATATTATGTACTGTCAATATGGCAAAGATAAAAGAAATCAGTAATTGAAACGAGTTAGTAGAAATTAGAAATTGAAATCTTTTTTTTCCCTTAAACAGAAATTGGGGGGAAAACATACATGGGGGCTAAGTCTTTTTTTTTTCAATGGTCTACAGAACAAACCATATTTCTATTAATCAATTCAAATGAATCGCCCTTGTGGCAAAAAGTACACGACTTTAAAGCATAGAAATGTATTTAAAACATAATTAAAGTACACTTGCATATATAAATAAACACAAGTAAAACTTCACAACAAATGTGTTTCTTATTTATGTTTTTGTCATTATTCATTCATTTTTCCTTCGGCTTTATTCATCAGGGGCTGCCACAGAGGAATGAACCGCTAACTTATGTGTTTTACAAAGCGAATGCAACCCAGTACTGGGAAACACTCATACACTCACATTCCCTACATGCGATTTAGCTCATCTAATTCACCTATAGCGCATGTCTTTGAACTGTGGGGGAAACTGGAGGACTCGGAGGAAACCGATGCGAACATGAAGAAAACATGCAAACTCCACACAGAAATGTCAACTGGCCCAGCCAGGACTCAAACCAGCAACCTTTTTGCTATGAGGCGACAGTGCTAACCACTGTGCCACCTTGCTGGCCACAAAAAAATAAATAAATAAAACGATGAATTGTGAAATGTAAACTTAGAACATGCAAACTGGCCCAGCGGGGACTCGAACCAGTGACCTAAACAGAAATTGGGGGAAAAAATATGATGGGGGGCTAATAATTACAACCTAGGCTCATTCTGATTAAGTACCACTATATACATTTCTGGAGAGGTTTTGTTTTCACAAATCCACCAGAGGCCGCTGTGTATGCTTTTTCAGATCTCAAATTTCTCTCGCGAGTGCCATTCACGCTGGCTCTTTTCACTTAAATCCACCAGAGGCTGATGTTGACTGACTATAGACTGACTGAATGACTGAATGACTGACTGACCGACCGATCAATCAACTGACCCACCCTCTTCCTTCCCTAAACCCAACCGACAGTGTTTTCGAAAGCACCGATTGACCCATTTACTGCATTCTCTAAACCCAACAACATTGTTTTCAAAACCACCGGTTGACCCGCACCCCCACTTCCATTAACCCAACCGATATTGTATTGAAAAGCAATCCAGAAAAAGAAAAGCCCTCGCAGCCTTATTTTTACCACATTTTCATATTTTGCCACATTCTCACCCTGTTATTTACTTGTTTATTTAATTTTTTGCCTTTTGTTTCAGTTTTACATGCTTTCTGTAACAGTTCTTTGTCAGAAACACGTCCACACGGAGGAAAGCAGTCAGCTTGTAGCGTTAAAAGGAACGGCATCATACTGCTTCGTAGTGTTCATTTTAAAGACAAAATACAGCCATACATACCTCTGGCTACATAATTCACAATCTGCAGAAATGTATATACGGCTACATTTTCAGAATGAGTCTATGTTGAATAATTCTGACTTCAATTTGATTCTGCAGTCATTTATGGCTTTCCAATTGATGGAAATTGAAGCTACACATAAGGCCCTTGGGAAAACCTCTGAAACTTTGTGATCCTGTTATACACACTGAATCCATTGAAGCCAGTTACCTGCTTGCTGTAACAAATAGCGCTGAACAATAGCAGGATATTTGCCTTTGCGGTCTCTGAATATATTAATTGGAGATTCTGTTTTTCTGAACAATGAAACCCTACATAAATTGCTTATCATTCAAATTTGAGGACGTTTAATTCAAGGGCACGTTAATTACTGTTTTTTTATGCTGTTGTCAAGAGTGTGCTTTGAATAGTGAGTGTCTCAAATGAACGCTACTATTTGGAGAACATTTAATGGAAACACTCGCTCTATCTGAAACTGCACACTGAAAACTCAAATGGTACTGAACAATTTGGACTTGTAAAAACAAAAGAAATTTTGGTGCTAAATAGAACCATCACCATGTTTTAAATAATCCTTTTTATAAATACAGTGGAGGTCAACATTATTAGCCCTCCTGTGATTTCCTTTTTCAAATATTTCCCAAATTATGTGCAACAGAGCAAGGAATTTTTCCCAGTATTTCCTGTTATATTTTTTTCTTCTGGAGAAAGTCTTATTTGTTTTAATTCAGCTAGAATAAAAGCAGGTTTCATGTTTTTTCAAACAATTTTAAGGTCAATAATATTAGCCTCCTTATTTAATATATTATTTTCAATTGTCTAAAGGAAAAACCTATTTATATTATTAATCAACTCTAATTAATCACCCTTGTGGAAAAACATGAGTATGATACATGACTTTAAAGCATAGAAATGTATTTAAAACAAAATGAAAGTATACTTGCATATATAATTAAACACAAGTAATCCTTCACAACAAATGTGTTACTTATTTAGAGTTTTTGTCATTATTCATAAATTTTTTCTTTGGCTCAGTCCCTTTATTCAACAGGATTGAATCGCCAACTTTTCCAGCATATGTTTTACAGATTGTATACCCTTCCAGCTGCAACCCAGTACTGGGAAACACCCATACACACTCACATTCACTACGTAAATTCAGTTAATCTAATTCCCCTATAGCGCATGTCTTTGGACTGTGGGGGAAACAGAAGCACCCGAAGGAAGCCCATGCAAACATGAGAAGAACATGCAAACTCCACACAGAATTGCCAACTGGCCCAGCCCAGACTCAAACCAGCGACATTCTTGCTGTGAGGCGACAGTGCTGCCCACTTTTTGTCCTGTTTCTAATCTACATATCTAACAAACAAAAAAAAAATTATTGAACCAATGAATATTTTCTAGACAGGGAAGAATTAGTGTTTTGTTTTTAGAAATATTACATCAAAATAATCAGCCAATGAAATACACTATTTCACTTATCACACTGACAGATTATTTCGCTTCCTTCAAGTAAAAACTCACAATATTTTGACTGACTATTTTTGAAAACAAATCAACTTTTTTACATGTCTAGAAACCTTTTTTATATAAGCAAATATTTAGACTAGAAACAGGACTAAAACTCAGTGAAGCTTTTTTTTTTTGCAGATAATGCATATAAAACCCTAAATTAAGCCTGTTTGTCAGATAAAGTGATTCAGGAGATTCAACCTCTATATTAGTCTTTATAGTTTGATGAATAGATTTTCAATGAACGGACAAACTCTTTTCACATTTGATTAAAAAATATCTTCATTTGTGTTCCTGTGATTAATTAATTTCCTTGAAATAACTGAAATTATATGAGAATTCACAATTTGGGGTAAATTTACATTAAACTGTTTTTTTTATAAAATAAGTGCTTTCCCCAATTAGAGTTTGAAGTGACATGCATTGCTCAGGTGTGCTTTTTTCCACAGACTTCAAGAGAGTGTAAAACTCTTGATGGTTCTGTGGGTCTTGTCTTTTAAATCTGATGTTTATTTCATCAGGTGATTGTCTTGCTGAAATGTCCACCCTGGCTTCATCTTCATCATCCTGGTAATGTAGATGTTGGACTGAAGCAGTTACTGTAATATTCATTTACAATGCCTAAAGGCAGAGGGTTGCTAAAGAACTACCAACAGATTGCAGCTGCTGTCTGGGTTTTCCATGCATTTTTGCTCCTCCCTTACTTCATGTGTCCAATGCTTTTAGCCTTTGTAATTTTATTACAAAATTTGATAACTTAATTTGTAACCTAATTAGATTTGTTTTGTTTTTTTTGCATATGTGGATTTATTTTGGTTGTTACCGACATCCTGTGAAAATTTCAAGCCAACAGCACCTTTAGAAATATATTTTTGGAGAAAAATGGTGACGTGTTCAATGCTTATTTTCCCTGCTGTGCGTAATAATGCTTGTATTATACCCAGCATATTAACCTGAAATGAAAATTTTGACCCAAAAATGACAACATTTTTGAACCCTCTTTAGATATTATTTACTCCTTCAAAACTAAAACACATGTACGCCCACGAATTCTGAGCCTTACTGAAATAGCCTCGTATAAAACAGATAAACCTGAATCTGCATTATGTAGGAAATAAAAAAATATATTTTGAGATTATGCATCCCAAGGGTGCTTCCTTACAAGAAACATTGAACTTCCTGCCATCTTATCATGCTCCTGTTCAGCAGCAGCTCAAGCCGACTAGACATGCTATGTGTTTAAAATGAATTGTACTGCATATTTATGTGCTCCTCACATCACTTCCTCAGCTTCAGCATTCTAGATATTGTCAGCCGCCACACACATCTATACAACAGACGGCTTTATGAGATGCAGGTTTGCGCGTGCTTTGTCCTTTCAACAAGTTTCAACAAAGACATCTGTGATGATTGATGCTGTTTTATTTTATTTTTAGTTGGGAAAATGTGGCAAAAAATGTTTCTGTCTCTAAAGAAAAAAATCACCTGGTAATGAAAAATTGCTGAAAATGTATTCACCCTCAGGTTTCCGAATGTAGAGTAGTTTATTTCTTCATTGAAACAGATGTTTACAGTAGTTTAATAATTAATAATGATAATTCCTTAGATTTATATAGCACTTTTGTGTGTGCAGTATCTATCTGGATGACATGATGACAGCCATATTGGCCCAGACCACACACCATAAACCAGCTGATTGGTGGAGAGGAGACAGAGTAATGAAGCCAATTATCATATGTGGATGTTAGGAGGCCATAATGGACAGAAGCCAGTTAACAAATTTGGCTAGGATGCCGGGGTTAAACCCCTACTCTTTTCAAAGGACATCCTGGGATTTTAACAATCACAGAGAGTCAGGGCCTCGGTTTAATGTCTCATCCAAAAGATGGCACTCACTGAGCAGTATAGAGTCCCCATCAATATACTGGGGCATTATGACCCCCACAAACCGCAGATTGGCCACCCCTACTAGTCTCACTAACACCATTCCAGCAGCAACTTAGCTTTAAAAATATTTCTCTGCTGTTGATGCACATCCCTGTGTGTGTAGTAAGCAACCTATATTAAGCTGACAGAAAGCATGCAGCTTTACATGCAGAGTGAAATCAGTGTAACCTGAAAGGCTAAATATTTAGCTGTGACGATAGGTTAATACTTATGCATTTTGAACCCTGACTAACAATGATCCGAAACACGGTGATTCGAAAGGTGATTCGAAACACACAGGTCACGAGACTAAAGGGTCTCGAAAAACACGGGGTTATGCGACTAAAGTGATTCAAAGTCATTTCAGAATTGTTTCGAGACCTGGCAACCCTGCGTTAGACTGACAAGGTAAAGCCTAGTGGACCGTACGTGTGCTCAAAGTTACTGTGCTGCAAATGGCCTGGGTTCAAATGTCAACTAGTTCAAATATTCTGAAATTATGACTTGATGTATTTTAAAAATTTTAGTTTTATGACGCGTCAACACATTTGCTTCGACTGTTTCATTGTTTCATAAAGCCTCGCTTTGTCTACCACTAGCAGACAGTCAAGGCAGGAGGCAAAACAACAGGAAGGATAAACAAAAGATGGGTCCACAGAAGGCCAAGACAAGGAAAACGCTTTGCAATGCTAACAGAAAACAAGACTCAGCAATGTGTGTGTAAGTGACGTGTATTTATAGTCCTGGTAATCAGTCTTTACAAGCTTCAGCTGTGTGTTTGTGTGAGTGCAGTGAATGATGGGTTTTTCTAGTTCATTTCAGTGGCAGAAGTGTAGTCCAGGGGATAGTGCATGTTTTCCAGCAATCTGCAAAGCCTAGATCGCTGGTGAACGTACCGGGTAGACTATTTTGCTTTTTAAAGAAAAAACTCACTTTATTTAACTTATTATTTTGGAAAAAGAGAATATTTTTTTTCTTGTCAAGCAAATACTTCTTGATTTAAGAATTTTTAGATATTTACCCTTCAAACAAGACAAAACCTCTTAAGTAAGAAAATAATTTGTGCAGTGAATTACTTATAATTGAATATTAAATAAACCATTCTATCTTTTTCTATGAATAATTATTACTTTATTTATTACAAAGCTCATAACACTATTAAATATATCCTTCCAGCAGTATATTGAGTGTTGAGAAGCAATGCTTGCCATGACCTGTCTCGCACAAAGATGTTTTGTGAGATGAAAACTACATAGAAAACTGACGTACACGAAGACTCTGAGAAGACCTTGACACCTTTTGGTCTGAGATGTTACATGTTCTGTTTATCCTTTTGCTGATCAATGCCAGTTCTTGTTAAATAAAATATTACTGCAATAAACTGCTCATGAAAAAAGCTAAACTATTAATTCAACATTAGGCCTGAGGTAACTGTTCAATGAGTATGTTTCACTAATAAATTTTGCATTGGATTTAGTTGTAACTATAACAACTACAGGAAATATGAGTTGCCAATCGGATCTTGCTGTAATAAAAACAACATAGGCTCATTCTAAAAACGTAACCATATATACATTTCTGGAGATAGCGAATTATGCAGCTAGAGGTGCGTATGGCTGCATTTTGTCTTTAAAATGAACGCTACGGGCGGAATGACGCCTTTTATTTTCACGCTACCAGCTGATCGCTGATTGTTACCAGATTGTTCAGTAGCTCAATGTGTAGATCGGTGGACTTGAAATGCAGAGAGGAGTTAACCGCGATGAAAGGGTTCGAGTCTGGTGAAGAATGGTTCCAAAAAGCAAGTAAAACAACAGCCAAATGATCAAATAAATAGGTAAATAACAGGGAGAAAATGTCATAAAATCTGAAAATGTGGTGAAAATCAGGGGGGCTTTTCCTTTTCTGGATTGCTTTTTTTAAAAAAACACTATTGGTTGAGTTTAGGAAAGTGGGTGGGTGGGTGGGTCAATAGGGGCTTTTGAAAACACTATTGTTTGGGTTTAGGGAAGGAGGAGTCAGTCAGTCAGTCAGTCACTCAACAGCGGGCGCAAATGGCACTCATGAGACAAATTTAAGTTCTGAAAAAGAATAAACAATGGCCTCTGGATTCACACACAAAAAAATGTACCACCTGGGACATGTTTGGCACTCTCCAGAAAATTATGTAGGGCTACATTTTCTAAATCAGCCTGGGTTGCATAAGATTGTATGTTGATGATATGCTGAAATTACAGCTTGAAGTTTTCAATTACACAAACTCTTTTGTCTGTTTAAACAGATAAAAAAAAAAGGATATCAAACAGAATGGGTGAATGAACACATTTTTTACCGTTCTTAGTTTTTATCTGCCGATTGACTTTTGAGGCTTAACACACTCCTGCCTCAGCAAGAAACATAATTATTTTTCCATTAAATTTGTTCAAGATAAAGGTAGAGAGATTTATGTCTGACAGCACAGCAAGGAATATGTACAGAAAGGTTCATTAAAAATATCTGCACTACAAGAACAGGAAAGTGATAAAGTATCTACAAACTCAATTCATTTTTAATGACCAATATCGTAAATACAGCATACTCTTTTACAAAATATATTTATTGGAATATTAAAAAAGAAATACAGATTGCAGAGCAAATGAAAAATCTGTTAATTTCCCTATGAGAAAAGGACGGTCAATGCCTGCTTGCACAGCAGCTCATGTTGATTAGATGGCACACATGCCCTCCTGGCTTAACCCTGATCCATATCAGCTGAATTATGTTTCACTTTGTGACAGCGCTGAATGGATTCCGACTGTTGAAAAGATGTAATAACAGCTCAGTCAACTGATCCTGAATCTCCTTTGCATATACGAATATTGGATTGAAGCATCAAGTATTAATGGTTGAAAATGAAGGCGGGCCGATTGTTATTGAGGCAGATGGTGTGCGCTTTTTCTTCCAGAGCAATATTAAAGCTCTCTGGATTTGTCATTCTGCTGTCTTTCACAGGCAGGGTGCGGGGAATGTCATTCATCACAAGGATCATTTTCACAGCCCAGACCTTTTATCAGGATAAGATTCACATTTAAGGTGGAGCTTTAATGCACTGACATTATGCTCAGATGATGGATGATAGGGCAAACAAAACCTGAACTTCAGTCCTCAGTCATATACAGAGGTATAAGCGATGATTCCAGATACTACATATTCACATTAAATGATACAAATGTTGATGTTTACCACCTGAATATTTGCAAACGATATCCATGGATTATTTGTTTCGCATTACAGATCAGCGGGGAGCTTTACTGAGATCCGTGATTAAATATTCTTTCTGTGAACTACATCTCAAGGCAACTTTATCACACACTTAATACTCAGATAATGGAAGGCTGAAGACATTTTTCCATATGTCTTTCAGTGCTGCTTTAGAAACAATTTCGTTTTCAGAGCAAATGAAGAAGAAGGCACTTGGAGTACATTTACATTTTTTTAACGATAACACCTAATGCTAAAATCTGGTCACATTTAGCAAAAGAATACACAGGTGAGACACAGGTGGAAGTAACATACACAATGACACCTGACGCACTGGACAATGAATAATTCTCTAAAACCTTACTACTGTGAAAGTGACTAGAGGTTATACTTTATACCGCGGTCACACTATAATTTGAGCATACACAATTCTGTTGTACAGTGCTCTAAAAAAAAGGGCAGGATTAAAGAAGATGGGTAGACATGATTAGACATGATTAGAGCGATTGGTCCATATTTAAGATTTCAATCGATCCAGAAAGGTTGTGTTTTGATCTTTGATTGGTCTCACGCAGTCACATGATGCGATTTTGTAGGTCAGAGTTTACCAAGCTTTAACTTTGCAACACAGTGAACTGCGAAACTTGTCGCATGAGCTTACGTTTCTGATCTGATGCATTAGCGTGCGTATGAATAAGGGGTGCTTAGGGGCAGCTTTTGAGTGAGAAAGGAAAAGATCACTTTAAAAGGAATTTTATAAAATATTAAAGCAATTTTATCTCACAGCTTTATTTGTATGTGATTTATTGCTCGTAATTGTGACTTTTTAATCAATAACAGTTGTAAATAAAGAAAAATATATATATAATAATAATAATAATATATATATATATATATATATATATATATATATATATATATATA
>CAIGQQ010034334.1:2340774-2358075 GCA_903798035.1 Danio albolineatus
TATATATATATTTTTTTTTTGTTATATTTATTTATTTTTTATCTCACAATACTTATCTAATATGTAAATGTAATATATAAGTACTTATAATATGCAAATAAAGATATCCTCCTTAGATCTGCATTTATCATTCCAGTATATAGAGTCAAGCAGGACTCTTGTCCATCTGGATCGGGTGATGGTAATTTTTTGTTTTTTACACTGAGAACCACTTACCGCTGAGATAATTATGATGGGTTTGAGGGCAAACAGAAAGTTTTGATACAAAAATAATAAAAAGCAAAGATATGGCAAATTGCTTTCTGTGGGCAAATGCACCACTTCACATTGAATTTAGTCTGGCACTACTTTTAGTGAAACCTTATGAGTCCAATTTGGAGCCAAATGGACACTATATGCCGGCCAGCCACAATAAATTATTTGAAAATAAAATCAATAGCTAGAGCGCAGACCTTTCTGACAAGATTCAATAAAAAGGATTACTGCCTGTGTCTTACTCAAATAGTGAATCTATACACTCACATGCACACACCGCACTTATAAAATAATGGCTTCAATGGAGTCTCTGTAGCAACGCAACAAAATAACCATAGTGAGTTCTCCAAAGAAAATATCAGGTAAAAAGATATAAAGTAAACGCATTCATTCATTCATTCATTTTCTTTTTGGCTTAGTCCCTTTATTAATCTGGGGTCGCCACAGCAAAATGAACCGCCAACTTATCAACCATATGTTTGTAAGCAGCGGATGCCCTTTCAGCTGCAACCCATCACTGGAAAACATCCATACACACTCATTCATTATGGACAATTTAGCTCACCCAATTCACCTAGTAAGTATCACGATTGTGAGTACTTATGAGTGCTCATATCTTCTAGATGTGAATCATTTCACTGACTGTAAATAGAAAATTACAGTTAAATTTATAGTAAAAAGCTGGCAGCAGGGTCAGTCAGTTACTGTAATTGTTACAGTGACACTGCTGTAATTAAATGGTGACACTTTACAATAAGGTTTCATTAGTTAATGTATTTACTAACATGAACTACATTGTAAAAATGCTGTAAAATGTACATTACTGGTAATTTTGGTTGCCAGTAATACTGAAAATGTACAGGTGTACTGTAATGGCCCGTTTCCACTGAGTGGTACAGTACGGTATGGTACGGGTCGGTACGGGTCACCTTTATCAGGCTTGCGTTTCCACTGCTAAAGGGTATTCTTTAGGTGGGCGTGGTGTACGACAGAAGGTTTCAGTCGACATCATTTTCGCTCGAGGAAATGTTTACAGTAAAGCTTTACGGGTCGTTCAGAAATCATACGAGAAGCACTTCTCACAAAACAGAGGCTTTATTATACACATAAACACTGGTGTATAAATGCTCATTACTGACCTCTCTATGAACATGATCTGATTATAACTGCAGATCAATGATGCGAAAAGGCCTACTGTCCACGATTATATCAAATAAATAAATAAATGCAGCATATATGAACACAAACAGCCCCTTACAGTCTTCAATATGTTATCAAGTACAGAAAAACTACACACAGCAGACATTTATGCCTTATTTAGGTTCAAAAACAATACGAAATATAGCCCCTAGTCAGTACAAACCTCTCATCTGAATCTTTAATCTTCACCAGCACATGTATGACCTCTGTTAGAGAGTAATTTCATCATTCCAAGTTCATAATAGTCCAGGTTAGTCCAGCAGTTTCTTCATGCTGAAACATTTCAAATATTGACGAGCACGCGGGCGCAAGTGAGAAAGCGAAACCATTCGCGCTTTAGGCGGGCTTGTAAAAACTACCTGGCACAGGGGAGATTCTGCTTTTCTTCTTGGCTTTGTGGTAGTTCAAGACAACGACAAGGTTCGTTTGAGCTTGGGTTGACCATGGCTCATTATTATATGTTTATATTATTTCGGTGTATTGTCTCTCGGCTGTGTATTAAACATGATGGGTCCTTTGTTTTCATTCTGGCTTGTTGCGTGAGCAAATGACGTGTCTCTGTAAACCAATAGCATTCAGCTGGGTGTCTAGCTCTGCTTTTTGGTACCCTTGGTACCCTTTGCAAAGGGTGACCAAAAAGTGGTATGGTACGGTTCGGTTTGGTACGCTTTTAGACAGTGAAAGCGTACCGTTTCGTACCGTACCATACTATACTGTACTGTACCACTCAGTGGAAACGGGCCATAAATTACAAATACAATTGTGCTGTAGTTTAAGCATTTCACTAATGCCTTATCAAAATTCATTATCGTAGTTCATCCTTAACTACCAATGTAATACTATATTTTTATTAACTAACGTTAACTAACACAATCAAATAATGTAATATTGTTCATTGTATGTTCATGTCAGTAAATGCATTAACTAAAATTAACTAATACAACCTGATTGTAAAGTGTTACCAACTAAATGACAGAATCTGGTTGTGTTCTCAGATTACAGTACAATATGTGTTTTAAAATGTTGTATTTTTACAGTAAACTACCTCAATGTGTGCGTATATGCATGTAGTTTACCTATTATTTCACAAAACCAAAGAAATAATAATTTCACACTTAATCTTAAATGAAGGGTCACCATTTGTTTAATACTCAAATCTGAAAGTTGTTTTTACTGTCATCTCGAAAACATTGCATAAATTAGATGCTTTGTTCACAGTGAGACTTAGAGAAACTTGTTCATGCTTTTATCAGCAGCAGCGTGGATTACTGTAATGGACTCCTCACTGGCCTTCCTAAAAAGACAGTCAGACAGTTGCAGCTCATGCAGAATGCTGCGGCTAGGATTCTGACCAGAACCAGGAAATCAGAGCACATCAAACCTATCTTCAGGTCTTTGCACTGGCTCCCAGTTACATTCAGAATAGATTTTAAAGTATTATTACTTGTCTATAAATCACGAAATGGCCTAGGCCCTCAATACATTACAAAAAAGATTGCTCATATCATTAGGATCAAGTAAATTAGAAATTCCAAGAATTCATTCAAAGCAGGATGAATCCGCCTTCAGCTACTGCATCCCCCACTACAGGAATCAGCTTGCAGAAATGATCAGATGTGCTCCAACATTAAGCATATTCAAATCAAGACTTAAAACACATCTGTTTAGCTGTGCCTTTACTGGATGAGCACTGTGCTACGTCCGGTAGATCACACAATTGTGTCTTTCTTTTCTATTTCATTACTTTAAAAGCTGTTTCAACACATTTTAATCTGTTTTTAATAATTTTTTATTATTCTAATAACTTCTATTTTTTTCGTTTTTTATTATTCTTGTTTATGTAAAGTATCTTGAATTACCAATGTGTAGGAAATGTGCTGTAGAAATAAACTTCCCTTCCTTTACCTTTTTTCCAAAAAACAATGAGCTGCTGTAAAAGAAATGCTGTCGTTTTTATAGCGATTCGTTACAGTAAGCACACTGGCTGGTCACACTTTATTTTGATGGTCTGTTTGTTAAATTTAAGTTACATTGCAATTAATTCTCATTAGATTATAAGTAGACTGTTAGGTTAGGGTTAGGGTTAGTGTAAGTTGACATGTACTTACTTAGATTCTTATAGTCAGTTAAATGTCTGTTGAATGTCAGTATCAACAGATATTAAGTAGACAGTCTACTATTGCTCAAATGGACCATCGAAATAAAGTGTTACCCACTCGCTTATATTATTTAGACTACAACATTGATGCTAACGCTCATACACGCTATAATTTTGATTCCAATTGGGACCTTTATTATATTTTTAACAAGACATCCTCTGAAACACTCTCGTCTTTTAACTGAGAGCACGACTCTGTAATTTAAGCTTTCTAATGGTTAGTATTTATAAAGTGCTCTCGACAGTGAAAGTATGGCAACTGCCAACACTGGTAAGCAATTCACACAGCTAACCACCTCGAATGTTTGAGTGAACACAGAGCGCATACCTGAACCTGTGTGAGAGGCAGGTAATGAAACCCAGGTCCTTGAAATAGAAAACAACAGCTTAGGTGAAATCTGTTGTTATGTCTCCTGAAGAGCCAGTTTGGAGACAAGCACCCAGTAATGGCCCTAGTAGCCCAGCATTTACTGCTATAGTGTTGGTGGAGGCACTTTATGAGACATAAGAGCCACACAGTCCTTATTTATATATATATATGTGAATTCAGGGCATCAACAAAGGTTTTCATCCATATGAAACCCTTGACAAATTGGCATTAGGTCTGGTCATCATTCATTCATTAATTTTCCTTCGGCTTAGTCCCTTATTCATCAGGGGTCGCCACAGTGGAATGAACCGCCAACTGTTCAGCATATGTTTTACATAGCAGATGTCCTTCCAGCCACAACCCAGTGTTGGGAAACATCCATACACTCTCATTCACACACACACACACTCATACACTACAGACAATTTAGTTTATTTAATTCAACTATAGTGCATGTCTTTAGATTGTGGGGGAAACCGGAGCACCAGGAAAACATGCAAATGCCACACAGAAATGCCAGCTGGCCCAGCCAGGACTCAAACCAGTGACCTTCTTGCTGTGAGACGACAGTGATAACCACTGAGCCACCATGCCGCCCACAAAAACCCTATATTTTTTACAGTGACTATTTGGTCCACACACACACACACACACACACACACACACATACACACACCATCCTGTTCAAGGTTATAATTTTCAAGCAACAACATCTCCATGAAAATTTCAGTCTGTAACGTAGAGATAGACTAGCACACACATCCCACAGGAATGAACTGGAATAATTAATGCAATGAAAATATAATTGTAAACGGCTTCAAATAACTGAAACCATTCAGTATTTATCTCTCAGTCATATGCAGCCTGTTATGCTACATTCACTGAGAATGTTGCAACTAATCAGCGATGTCCTTCAACTGTTTATATGTGCCCATATAAATGATTTGGTCTGTGATCTGCGGATCTACAGATATCAATACATGCTGCATTCACATGTCAATACATTCTGCATGCAACCATTAATAAGAGCTGACTGAATGCAAATGAATCGAAACAATGGAGTTGATGCAGAAACTAAATGAGTTGCTAGCTAAATAAATTAACAATTCAGAAGGGCTAACAATTCTGAATTCAGCTGTACGCCACACTAATGAGAAACCACAACTAACGCATCTGCAATTAATATCTTTGTTGTGATCCCCTGGTTCCAAATTCAGTTTCCTGCATATAAAAAAAAAAAGAGCGCAGCAATTTATCCAGTCACCTGAATGGCTGTCAGCTGCCCAGCGAGAAGCCAATGATGTGTGATCTTGACAGCTGTGAGGTCTGGACCCACATTCACAAATCTGAAGCCCAGGTTGTGCAAAGCCAGATCTGTCTTATTTTCTGACTCTGACTTTAAAAAAAAAGATGTTTTTAAGACTTTGATAAAAGATTACCAAAACAAAATGTTTTTCAATGGATTAACTTGCACAGATGAATTTTTCCAAACCAGGCTCATTCTGAGAACGTAGTCCTGAGTACGTTTCTGGAGGCCGCGGAATACATCCTGTGAGGTACGTCTTTTTGCACTATTTGTTTTCGCAAATCCACGAGAGGCCGCTGCGGATGCTTTTTGAGATCTCAAATGTCTCTCGCGAGTGCCGTTCACGCCTGCCGTTCTCGCGTAAACCCACCAGAGGCAGCTGTCGGCTGACTGTTTGGCTGGCTGACTGAATGACTGACTGACCATCCAATCGACTGACCCGATTTCCCAGAGATGGGTTGCGGCTGGAAGGGCATCCGCTGCGTGAAACAGATGCTGGATAAGTTGGCGGTTCATTCCGCTGTGGCGTCCCCGGATTAATAAAGGGACTAAGCCGACAAGAAAATGAATGAATGAATGAATGAATTTCACATTTTATCTAAAGGAATATGCATAAAAAATATTTAAAGAAGATATTTTAAACACTTCTTAAAGGGCAACACAAGTACAATGAATGAATGTAAATTCTTTTAAAGCATGCTCCTTCATAAAAAAAAAAATTGTGCTTCTTTTTCAAAATGACAGATCAGATGCTTTGGCATTTTTTTGTTTGCATAGTTTAAAAGCTTCAATCCCAGTTCGCTGCATGGGGAAAAAAACTGACAGTGAAAACACAGAGCAGGAAGGCATTTGATTCTTTTTCAGTCTCTAGATGAAATGGCATGAATTCAACAGGGAGAAGAATACTACAGTTCCGTCAAGGAAATACTCTTTTTTTATTCATAAATATCCCAAAGATCCCTTCAAACTCTGCCTATGCAGTGCACTCAGAATGCCTCTGCCAATAGTTTTGACACTTCATACGTAACAAGCCACAAGAGAGCTCGGTGTAAACTTTGAACCAGCCTTTCAAAACTGACGCTTTTGCATAGAAACACATTCACCCTCTTTTTCACCAAATGAAGTTGTTTCAGGTTTTTCATTTTCTGCTTAAATTAGTTTTCCGCATCTAGGTGAGTTCCCCACAACGTGAGATTTTACCACATTTGCTTTTGTAGGCCACTCATTCAAAACGGCTGCCGTCAATCATGCCGCCACAAAATCAGATCGCAATTTGTTTGAACACTGAAATGACTTCCGCAAGCTTCAGGGAACATACATAATAGGCAAATACAAACAAAACCAACAATTCAGACAAAATAATCATGGATGAAAAGGATCTGTGAGTGTCTAAGCAGTGAGTAGAAACACCGGAAACACTTAGATTACATGTACTTAAAAGGAAAAATATATAAAAGAAAATTAAGCATAATACTCTTTTGAACATAGCTGTTCATTCATTTTCGGCTTAGTCCCTTATTAATCTGGGTGCGCCACAGTGGAATGAACTGCCAACTTCCAGCAGATGTTTTACGCAGCGAATGCTCTTTTAGCCACAAGCCATCACTGGGAAACATCCACACACACTCATACACTATAGACAGTTTAGCTTACCCAATTCACCTATACTAGGTAGTTGGACTTGTGGGGGAAATTGGAGCACCCAGAGGAAACCCATAACCCACAAGAACATGCAAACTCCACGCGGAAATGCCAACTGACCCCAGCCGAGGCTCGAATCAGCGGCCTTCTTGCAGAGAGGCGATTGTGCTACTCATTGTGCCACCGAATGTCATAAGTAGCAAAAATGAACAGTTTTTGAAACGATGAGTGACACACAGTAGAAGGTGACATAAATGTTTCAGCATTGGCATTGATGGTTCCATGAAGGATATTTAACAACTATGGAACCTTTTTTATTCAAAATGATTCTTTATATTATTATTCTATAAATTCAGAAATAATAACAATTTTATTAAATTCAGGCAATACTTATTGGGCCAAACACTACTTATTGGGCCAAAATCCTGTACACAGCAGATCTCACAACTCAATCTTCAATTAGAGGGATACAATGTTAGTATTAGTTCCACTGTTAAAGATCTGGGTGTTATATTAGGCAGCAACTTAAATATTCCCCCATGTCACAAAAACAGCATTCTTTCATCTCAGAAATATCACTAAGGTAAGAAACATGTTATCTACTCAGATGCAGAAAAGCTAGTTTGTGCTTTTATGACCTCTAGACTGGATTACTGTAATGCTCTGTCCGCTGGTTGTAATGCATCTGCTTTTAATAAACTTCAATTAGTGCAAAATGCAGCTGCCAGAGTTCTTACCAGATCAAGTTAATATGATCATATCACTACAATTTTATCTTACTTACACTGGCTGTCTATTAAGTTCCATATTGATTATAAAATATTGTTTCTTACCTATAAGACTGTAAATAATCTAACTCCTGTTTATCTAAGCAACCTTATGACTTGCTACAATCCAACCCACTTTTTAAGATCTCAAAACTCAGGGCTTCTGGTAGTACCCATATTAACAAAGTCCACTAAAGGAGGTTGAGTATTTTCATATCTGGCCCCTAAACTTTTAAATAGTCAAAAGCAAAAGTATCACATAACTGTAGGATACAGTCTTCAAATGTATTCCTTTGTATGGATCTATGGATTAAGTATGGATTCATCCTGCCTTGTATTAATGGTTCAGGCTGCTGGCGGTGTAATGGTGCCGGCAATATTTTCTTGGCACACTTTGGGCCCATTAGTAACAATTGAGCATCATGCCAATGCCACAGCCTACCTAAGTATTGTTGCTGACCATGTCTATCACTTTATGATCACAATGTACTCATCTTCTGATGTCTACTTCCAGCAGGATAACGCACCATGTTATAAAGCATGAATCATCTCAGACTGGTTTCTTGAACATGACATTTAGTTCACTGTACTCAAATAGCCTCCACAGTCACCAGATCTCAATCCAATAGAGCACCTTTGGGATGTGGTGGATGGGAGATTCGCATCATGGACGTGCAGCTGACAAATCTGCAGCAACTGTGTGATGCTATTATGTCAATATGGAGCAAAATCTCTGAGGAATATTTCCAGTACCTTGTTGAATTCATGCCACGAAGGATTACAGCAGTTCTGAGGGCAAAAGAAGGCCCAATCTGGTACTAGTAACGTGTACCAAATAAAGTGACTGGTAGTGCCAACCCTATACACCCTATACTTTTGATTTTGACTGTATTGTATGGATGTGCACCTTTGTAAAGCTGCTTTGGAATGATAATTATTGTAAAAACAAGTCAACTTTAATTGAAATGAATTGAATCCAGTATGGCTAAAATTACAATCATATACTCTTCATGAGATTTTGTATGTTAAAGTAAGTGCCTACTTCTTAAAAGTCTCTAAAAGACTATTAAAGCATAATGATTTAAAACATACTTTGTAAAAATCAAGTGAAATAGTTACATAAGTGCACTATATAAAAGTCTACTGTGTGTGCCATGAAACATCTTTAAGCACCCTTAAGTGCCCTTTTACTCCATCAACATTATATTACATGCAAGTGCAGTTTTTAAGTACACTTCACGTGCACATTCAATAAAATTAATGCACAGCTCTAGTTCACAAAGATATTTTAATGCATAATGCAACCCGCTATGCAGACACAACCAAAATATTTGCAAAGCGCATAAGAACAAGAGTACAATAAATGACTCCAGAACTCAGTATTCATTCCACAGCAGCCTGCCTGCCTCAATCAATAGCAGCAGTTATGGCTTCGGCTATAATATGTAGTCTGTAGCCAGTATTGATCCAGCGGCTACTGCTTCAGAAGCCATACAGGATTGCCGTCTGGTGGCACAAACTCTCGTCTCGGCTGTAACATTAGTTTTCTTTACTGAATGATGAAATTAATTCAAATGATTGCACAGATGCTTTTGTATTTTGGCACCGCTTCCAGAGAATTATGTAGCACACTTTTTATTTTCCTAAACTGCTTACACACAAAATCTTTTCTTGTCACACGATTTCTGAAACGTCTCACTTAAAATGCAAAACTACACCTCAAATCTCCAAAACCGGAAGCTATTTCTCAGCCTTGAACTCAGATTTCAATTGCATAAAATACTTTTCTCAAAACACAACACGCAATGCTCTACCTTTAACTCACAAATCTAACAGAAAGCTACTCGCTTTCCTTTTCCAAACACAACTAATCAAAATGCAACACTTATTAAAACACTGCTCAAATGTGGAAACACTAATTTACTTATCACTAACCTATCACTCCTTCACTGTAGTATAGGCCTATAAATAGGTCAAATGTGACAGGACACTGAGCTTTTCTGGTCTAAAAATTGTTTGCCACCCATCCGCAATTTGTAGTTTTGTACCTATCGCATATTCACCTTTTCTAAATCCTAAATTCCTTTGGAAATTAATAGAGGTATAGTTCTCAGCCTGGCACTGGCAAGTATAATGTAAGTTTGTAAAGCTTCTTCAGGCAATAGATGCTTTTCCCCCCAAAACCCACACACACAATTGTGTTCATTACTGTATTCTGGAGAATACACCTTCGCTTTATATAGCATGTTTTTTTTTTTATTACAGTTTTTTCCAACTGCTTACAAATAAAATATTTTCTTGCCAAACGATTTCTGAAACATCTCACTCAACATGCAAAACTACACCTCAAATCTCCAAAACCAGAAGCTATTTATCAGCCTTGAACATAGTTTTTAATTGCATAAAACCCTTTTTTTTTTTAAACACTACACACAACTCCCTACCTAGAACACAATACACAGCTACTTGCTTTCCTTTTCTAAACACAACCAATCAAACACCCCACTTATTCAACTGGTCACACACACACACGCTCCTCTCATGTGCAAATACTAATTTCTTAACTGATTACTAACCAATCACTGCTCTACTCTATAGGCCAAAGATCATGGGACACTGGGCTGTTCTGGTCCAAAAAAAAATAAAGTGTAGTTTTGTGCCTACGGCATATTCACCTTTTCTAAATCCTAAATTCTAAATTCATATAAAAAAGAATAGAGAAATTCTTCAGAGCCTAGTGCTGTAAAGTGTATGATGACCAACCTTATGCCCATGTGACACCTCCAGGATATGGTCGCTTCTCACCCCCTAGACCCCACACACAATTGTGTTCTTCACTGTATTCTAAAGAATATACATTTGCTTTACATGTTTTTCTTTTTTTAACATTTTTACACACAGTAAGTTTATGGTTTATGGTATGCTACTGTGTACACATATGTTTGGCCTAATAAATAGTTTCTGTTTTTTCATTGCATTGGTGTTGACAATGTACCTGTTCCTCCTCTCTGCAGATTATTGTCACTTTGAACATTGTATTGAACTGTAGATATAAGCCTATGAAAGAGCAGAGCTTTAGATTTAGACCAACAGTGACTAAATGCTATATCCAAAAGTTATATTATGAAAGAAGTGTTTGCGATCTGATGCAAATGCTTCATTCTGATGTGTGCTTATGGCATTTTGAACATAGTGCTACATTTTAAAGGAGATGTGAGGCATTTTGCATTTTGTGTGTGCAGTTTTGAGACTTGTGTGTTGAGTTTTGAAAAAATGTGACACTGTTTTGAAAATGTAAGCAGTTGGAAAAAACAAAAAGAAAAACTATTTCTTTTAAGCTAAAAGCATAATAATCAGAAACAAAATGATTTCTGATTTACTATATTCTCATTAACACTATTCTGATTAGCCAGATTTGTTGATTTCAAGAGTGCAAACATATATTGAAAAGAGCAGAATCTTAAAAACAACACTACACAGAGTAGTTTTACACAAAATCAACAGTTAATACATAAACCTCAATCAACCGGCAAAAAAGGGAGTGTGAATAACATCACACAGCACATAAAGAACATTGACAATAACAACTGCATAAAAATAAATGCAGCAAACAGCAAAAGAATTAGCATATAAGTCCAACTGCATAAATTAGTCATGCCGCAATGCATGCTGGGAGCTCACAAATCTACAGCATTATTCAATATGAACCTGCTTGTTCAAGCAAGTAAGAGCTGTGAAATATTGTTTGTCCAACATGCGATTGTAGTAATTAATTCCTTAGTATCAGTGATTTAAAAAGCCCCGTACGCTCGATAAAGCACACAGATTACTGGAGATGAGCTCGTTTAGAGTAAGCTTAAATGCAGATGAGTGTCCGGTGTGTGTCTCACAACAATCTAATGGGGTCAATTGAATTTAATGTTTTTAATACACTCCTACAACTGCTTATTTTATAAAACTTTAATAGAAGTGTGTTTTAAATTAAACATATTAAACTATAGTTGAATACTTAATACTCAAGTAGTAGTACTTCCATCAAAAAAAAAAAGATTACTGTAATGCCAAATATTGATGATAAACTTAGTTGTAATGTTATTTTTATTGTAACATGCTAACAATGTAATAAAACCTGCCAGCAATGTGGTAAAATGTGCTATTGCTAACGAGCTGATTAGACATGCTAACAACATGCTAATGATATTCTAAAACAAGCTAGCCATGTGTAGAATCATTATAAATGTGTGCTAAAATTGTTAGCATACAATGCTCTGTCTAAAACATGTTAGCAACGTAATACATTGTATTAGTAGTGTGCTAAAACATGCTAGCTGAGTGTAAAATGAACATCTGTTCCAATCAATATGCTAAAATGCTAGCAATATCTATATCTATCTGTCTGTTTATGTCTTTTTCCAAAGCAGTATTATGCTCTTTTGTGTGTTTACCTTGCTAAACAAAGCAGCATATATTGGTAAAGATATGTTCTGATGCTGGTCTTGCTGGTTTTAACACTGGCTTGCTGGTCACAATGCTATACAGCATTCAAACCAGCATACCAGAATCAAAACATACAGTACCTTACCAGCTGTTTTTTCAGCAGGGTAAACGCATAAAAGAGTGTAGTATACACTACCTGACAAAAGTCTTGTCATCGATCAATTGTAATAGCAAGAAATAATAATTTAAATTCTAGTTGATCATTTGGAAAAGTGGCAGAAGGTAAATTTTTCTGATGAATCATCTGTTGAACTGCATCCCAATCATCAGAAATACTACAGAAGACCTACTGGAAACCCTCATGGACCCAAGATTTTCACAGAGATCAGTCAAGTTTGGTGAAAAAAAAATCATGGTTTGAGGTTACATTCAGTATGGGGGCATGTGAGAGATCTGCAGAGTGGATGGTAACATCAACAGCCTGAGCTATCAAGACATTTGTGCTGCCCATTACATTACAAACCACAGGAGAAGGCAAATTCCTCATCAGGATAGCGCTCCTTCTCATACTCAGCCTCCACATCAAAGTTCCTGAAAGCAAAGAAGGTCAAGGTGCTCCAGGATTGGCCAGCCCAGTCACCAGACATTAACATTATTGAGCATGTCTGGGATAAAGAAGGAGGCACTGAAGATGAATCCAAACAATCTTGATGGACTCTGGGAGTCCTGCAAGAAGCTTTCTTTGCCATTCCAGATGACTTTATTAATAAGTTATTTGAGTCATTACAGAGATCTATGGATGCAATCGGCAAAGTCAGACCTCGCTGTCCTAATTATTCATTCATTCATTTTCCCTTGGCTTATTTTTTTACTTATCAGGGGTCACCGCAGCGGATTGAGCCGCCAACTATTCCGGCATATGTTTTACACAGCGGATGCCCTTCCAGCTGCAACCCAGCACTGGGAAACACCCATACAC
This sequence comes from Danio albolineatus, assembly GCA_903798035.1. NCBI lineage: Eukaryota > Metazoa > Chordata > Actinopteri > Cypriniformes > Danionidae > Danio > Danio albolineatus. Next base: position 2,353,888 of record CAIGQQ010034334.1, read on the forward strand.
TCTCACGTTTTCACACACACACACTCATATACTACGGCCAATTTAGTTTATCCAATTCACTTATAGCACATGTGTATGGACTGTGGCGGAAATAGAGGCACCCAGAGGAAACCCACGTGAACAGCGAGAACATGCAAACTCCACACAGAAATGCCGACTGGTCCAGCCGGGACTCGAACCAGCGACCTTCTTGCTGTGAGGCAACAGTGCTAACCCCTGAGCCACTGTATAAGCCTTTGGCCTTTGTCATTCATATAAGCCACTTTTGATCAACTAGAAGTCAAGTTATTATTTGTTGTTGCTAAAACTTTTCATCATCACTTTTCTTCAAGTATTCATCATCATGACAAGAACATTTAGGTGCAGATCTTTTAATATACATACAGGCTTGTGGTTTCACTGGCACGAGCTTTGTCTAATTTGCAAAAGAATTAATCATATGTGACAAAGCATACAATGTATCTTCTCACCCATACCGCTGGAGATAAATTATTCATGATCGCAAGCATTTGAAGTGAGTATAATTCATGTAAGCAGCTATGTGCACAATTTATTATGTTTGCAAAGGAGAAACAGATTTAATGCGTAATTGTGTCCATATAGTTTCTCCACTTAAACTCGTTCCATTTGATCTAAGCTCTTTCGTCCTCCGCTGTGACACAAAACCAATAAACCCTTGTCTCTAATTGTATTTATGGGTTTGTAATGGTGTTTTTCTGACTTGTATTAAAGGGAGGGTCACTTTGTAAGCATGTTGACAGCATTACAGAGAAGACAGATGGCCTTTCTCACCGAATACTTGCTACACATCAATCATTCCTTAGTGAAACTCTAAAAGACCACAAGAGAAATGCAAAACGATGCTCAAGTGTGTCATTCATAAACTTTTGATTCAGATAAACTACGTATTGGGATTGTCGTCAAGGAGTTGGATGATTGAACTTTTACTGAATGATTTTTAAAAACTCTCAATTGATTTAAATAGGAACGGGTAGATGAACTAGGAAGGGGAATCTTGAAAAAGTCACTGACCCCATCTGCTGGTCAAAGGTGATAGTACCTCCCTTTTATATCATACCCATGCACAATAATATATCAGGTTTTCTCATATGTTCTTTTAAAGTAATATTAACGTAATAATCTAATTATGTTTTTGTTTCTCCATTCCAGGTTTAAAAGAAAATACACAAAACTATTAGCCAGTGGTAACGAATACAACTTTCACTGGCAACTGATTGACAAAAAAACATTGTTGTTGATTTTTGTAAAAGAAATACAGAAAATAAATAAATAAATAAATTAAATAATATATTTTATGTGTCCTGTTATTATTATGGTCTGAAGAAAAAAGGAATGATCAAACTACAGTGTAAAAAATGCTGGGGTTTTAATACACACTCACACACACACACACACACACACACACACACTGATCAAAATGTTACCTAGATATTAAAAATACAAATAATTAAAGTAATTAAACTGCATTAAACTAGCAAGTACACTCAAAAAAATAACTTATTGGATGAACTCAATTTAGGGCGCCACGGTGGCATAGTGAGTAGCACGTTCGCCTCACAGCTAGAAGGTCGCTGGTTCGAGCCCCGGCTGGGTCAGTTGGCATTTCTGTGTGGAGTTTGCATGTTCTCCCCGTGGTTGCGTGGGTTTCCTCCGGGTGCTCCGGTTTCCCCCACAGTCCAAAGACATGCGGTATAGGTGAATTGGGTTGGCTAAATTGTCCGTAGTGTATGTGTGTGAATGAGTGTGTATGGATGTTTCCCAGAGATGGGTTGCAGCTGGAAGGGCATCCGCTGCGTAAAAAACATGCTGGATGAGTTGGCGGTTCATTCCGCTGTGGCGACCCCGGATTAATAAAGGGACTAAGCCGACAAGAAAATGAATGAATGAATGAACTCAATTTAACTGAGGGCAGGAATTCCATCCAATAAATTTGTTTAGCGCCAACTAAAAACAATTGTTTACACAATTAAATGCAGTTGAGTTGGTCCAACATGATTTTATCAATTAAAAGTTAAAAATACATTTGTATTTTTATTTAACTTAAACTCAAAGGCCTGATAATATCATGCATGTCTATTATGTGTCGTAATTTTCAAAGGCAGTTATTGCTCAATGAGCAAAGCAACAATCTGCAATTTTGCTAATTAAGCTGCCAACACCCCAAAGCATGGGGTCTTCTGCAAGGTGGTAATCTCAAAACTCAAAGCATTACATGAAAATCTTCTAAATCTTCAAACTAAAGTGAAGATTAAACTCTAACAAGTCTTTCAATTAACTTTAAACTCCTAAGATGACTTTCATTGTCAATGTTTCCCTCTCTAAAATTAATTTCACGCAAAGCATGCTCAGATCTACAAATCCCCTAACCAGGTAGTTGGACCATCACAATTCCTTCATGTTGTCCCAACCCAAAACATTTAAGTTAACTTAATGGTTTACAAATTTAAGTGGACGGAACATAAAACAAATAAATTGGCCAAAGAAACTACAAGAATTGTGTTGTTTCAGCTCATTTAAAATAAGTAGTTTGAACAAGCAGCAGTGATCATTATTTTGAGTGTATTACAACTGTAAAATACTTTTAAATACTTTTATGTTACTTAAAAATATGAAATAAAAATCTAAAAAGAAATAAAAATAATAAGTAAAAATAAAAATAAATCTCTTTGTGTCGTCACGACACAAATCAATTAAGTTAACTTAATGTTTTTTACAAATTTTAAGTTGACCGAACATAGAACAATTTAGTTGTTCCAAGAATTGTGTTGTTACAGCTCATTTTAAATAAGTAATTTGAACAAGCAGCAAAAAACATTTTTTTTAGAGTATACGTGATTTACATACAGTAGGACACACTAAAATTTACAACACAGCTAGAAATATGTGCTTTAGCCTGTATTATTGTAAAATGACTAAATAAAACTACACACTCTCAGATATAATAATATTTCTTGCTATGCAGAATAATATTTGACAAAAAGCAAATAATCACTTTTGAAAATTTCATTTAAATTGAACATCAAAAGAGCTATCTTGTCTTTGACCTAAATGCATTTTAACAACTTACATTATGTTCTTGCTTCATGCATCCAATAAACGCAGGTCCCTGAAAGAGCAAGGTTTAATTTAATTCAGCTGCTCAGGTAATTTTGGCATGGCCCATTGCAGGGGTGGTCAGAACAGATATTTACAATCAGAACTGTATTTTCATTTATTCAAGTAAAGCTTCGTATTGAAAGTATACTGCTTTTTCTGGCTATTTACTCAGATAAACATCTAACAAATCAAAGAAACCTAATTTGGTTTAATAAGTTGGTGTCATCAAAGCAATTTCAATAAATTATTAAGAAATCTGGCAAGTGATGACCTATTTTCATTAATGCTGTCAAATTATAAGTTGAATATCTGAATGCAAGCTTTTCCCTAAGCACCTCATTACGGCACTTAAAGCAGATCAGAAGCATAAAAAGCAGCACATTACGCACGTTTCACTGCTTCTCGACAGCAAAGGTGGATGAAAAACCACAAAACAGACATGCCAAAAGGTTGAATTTTACTGTCAGAGTAAAATTTTGTAGTGTAAATGTGACCCATCAAACAATGTTAGGTTATAAAAACGTTGCCAAAAAGTTCCCATTAAGGTATAAAACATTTTGTACGTTCTTAATGAGGGCGGCACGGTGGCTCAGTGGTTAGCACTGTCACCTCACAGGAAAAAGGTTGCTGGTTCGTTTCCCAGCTGGGCCAGTTGGCATTTCTGTGTAGAGTTTGCATGTTCTCCCCGTGTTGGCATGGGTTTCCTCCGAGTGCTCCAGTTTCCCTCACTGCCCAAAGACATGTGGTATACACTCTAAAAAAAATGGTGCTAAATAGCACCAAAACTGGTTCTTTGGTCGTAACGGGGGGGGGAACCTTTTTTGGTGCTATACAGCACCTTAAAAAAATAGGTGCTATATAGTACTTTTGTCAAATGGTGCTATATAGCACCTATATTCTAAGGTGCTCATAATGTTACTTTACCCTTTCCGCAAATAAAACCGGCATAAAAGTTGTGAGAATTAGCTATAAGAACAAGTGCTTACCAGTAGTATTGGTGCTATATAGCACTTTAAACACCCCAAAGAACCACTGAAAAACCTTTATGGTGCTTTAAATGTTCTTTACACA
>CAIGQQ010034334.1:2358085-2394621 GCA_903798035.1 Danio albolineatus
ATGGTGCTTTAAAGGTTCTTTACACAGTAAAAGTGCTAAATAGCACCTCAAATATCGCAAAGAACTTCTGAAGAACCACTGAAGAACCTTTTTTTTAGAGTGTAGGTGAATTGAATAAGCTAAATTGGCCGTAGTGTATGTGTGTGAATGCAAGAGTGTATGGGTGTTTCGCAGTGTTGGGTTGCGGCTGAAACATATGCTGGATAAGTTGGCGGTTCATTCTGCTGTGGAGACCCCTGACTAATAAAGAGACTAAGCTGAAAAGAAAATGAATGAATGAATAAATGAATGAACTAAATTGGCCATCATGTATGTGTGTGTGAATGCGAGAGTGTATGGGCGTACGGGTTACAAAAGCGGTCACTTTGTCTATACATTTTCCCAGTACTGGGTTGCAGATGGAAGGGCATCCGCTGAGTAAAACATATGCTGGATAAGTTGGAGGGTCGCTGTGACGACCCTTGACAAATCAGGGACTAAACTGGAGGAAAATGATTGAAGGAATGTTGTTAGAATGTTCAAAACGTTAATTTTTTGACAATGTAAATGTCATTTTTTTGGTTAAAATAACGTTAATAAAAACGTATTTCAGTCTCATGTTATATTAATTAACGTAATTTAAAACATTATTAGGACATTACATTCACATATAAATGTTTTATCTGTGTCACAAGAATGTTCCAAATACATTAATATTAGCATTAATATTACTTTAAGGCATGTTACTCAATATTCATAGAATACTTTTGCATTAACATTAAAAAAACCTCTTCTCACTTGTTTACTAAAAGTACCATTATGAATATAGCAAGATAATGTTATGCTTTCTGTGGAGACTATTTTGATGCAAGCATGTTCTTATTTAAGGGGGAATATATAGTATCTTAATAAAATGAACTATTTTGGAAAGGTCTATCAGTGTGGAAATAAACCACTGGCAATATTTTATTCAAACTATTTCTCTTGAGCTAGATCCACAATTTCAGTCATTTCAAATGTGTGTTATTCTTTAACTCCAGTGATAATGATAAATAAAACAGAAGTGTTAACTATTACCTATTTTGCTGTAACAGCATAGCAAAAAATAACAGATCTGAGAGGATATTTCAAGAAAAAGTTAAAAAGTGTTTGCCACCTAACTGAATTCTTTTTTGCATGTTTGTTACACATTAATGTTTTATATAATCAAACAAATTTAAATATAAGTTAAAGATAAACACAAGGAAAGTTTTGAAATTGTAGTGGCAATTTTCTTTAAAGGAGGCTCTCTCAGTGGTCAAGAAGACAAAATCTTACCCAAAGTGTCTTTTAAAGTTTTATTCTTTGCAAAGAAGGTCAGACAGTCATACAGCAACGCAGGGTTCTGCAGAGTGTGAGACACCGAAACAGAGTGTGTTCTCTTTTTATCTAGTTTGCTAAGCTCACAAGGTCATGAATGACATACAGAAGGAATCAGTTACATTAATGCACAAATTTAACCTTTGATTGTCTATATTTCAGTCTTAACTACTACCTGAACATATAGCTTGTTAAATCACCATGTAGGTACCCAAATCTTGTCTGGTGATAAACAGATTTTAAAGTGGTCACACATAGCCTAATGTAAACAGTACATTCATAGAGAAATAAAAGAACAGACCTTTATAATGTATATAAATGAATTTCCACCACAAAATGAAGGTTTTTCTAGGTTATTAAGGGAAAGCAAAATACAAAACTACATAGCCCTGTGTGAAAAAATGTTTGCCCCAAAAATTTGCTCCAAAAAAAGCATTGTTACAACTTTTTAGGGTCATACCATAGTGTCACAACACCAGACAGAGAGGGTCCAATTGCAAGCGATTTAATAAAAAAATAAAATAAAATAAGAAAAATGAGTATCAAAGGATACAACTGGCTGTTCTGGAGACAGCAGCAGTATAACCAGCAGTAACCACAGACTGAATATATAGCCAGTAAAAACAGGGATCAGCTGGAGGATGCTGATTAAGTCAGCTGATTAGATGGCACTCTGTCAACACAAAAAGATAAACAATTACACACCCTCACACACGACAACACACATGGCATGACACATAACATACCGAAAGAACACACAGACCCATAATCCGTGACACCACAGCATCTCAATTGGATTCAGTTCAGGGCTTTGACTAGGCCACTCCAAAGTATTCATTTGATTTTGCTTCAGCCATTAATAAATGGCCTTGCTAGTGTGCTTTGGCTCATTGTCCTGCTGCAGATCCCAAGTTTGCTTCAGCTTGAGGTCATGAACAGATGACCGGACATTCTCCTTCAGAATATTTTGGTACACAGAAGTATTCATGGATCCATTTATCAAAACTGTGGATTTGTGTGACGGACATGCAATAAAATAAAAAATCAGTACAACGTAAAACGTTTTTGAATCTGACTGAAAAATATAGTTCGATATTAAATTCACTCATTTATTTTCCTTCAGCTTAGTCTCTATTTCAGAGATCGCCACAGCGGTATGAACCACCAACTATTCCAGCATATGCTTTACGCAGAGGATGCCCTTCCAGCTGCAACTCAGTACAGGGAAACACACTTATTCACACACACTCATACAATACAGCCAATTTATGTTATTCAATTCACCTATAGTGCATGTAATGGCCCAACCATGCTTAATGTTTTCCTGTTTATCATTTCTACAACATTTCTTACAGTTTTACCTGAATTTCATTCCAACTGTGCTCAATAAGGTTGACTGAGGTTGGTCTAAAGGCTTTTTTATTCAAACTAAGTACTAAGTACTACTAAGTACTACTTGCGTGCATGTGAACATAAGAGGTGTAAAATTATGATCTGCTCTATGGATACTGACTTAATCTCCTGACTGAAGTCTATTTTGGTTTAGGAACAGAGTGAAATGGGGTAAATAGGGCCACTTTTTGAAAAGTGGCCTAATTTACCTGGAGTCAGCCTAAATAAGTATACATCTAATGGTAATGATAATGTAAATGTCTACACAATAATAATAATAATAATAATAATAATAGTAAAATAATGAAATTATAAATCTGTACACAAGACAGTCCCTGTGGCAAGTATGTTGTTTAAATGGCACACATAATTTCCTGAGTCCACAGTTTTATAAAGCAGTTTTGACTGTGCATAATGTCTGCTGTGGAGCTTTTGTGCTTAAAGAAGTGCCATTGTAAAAGCCAAAGTATTTGGGCTTGCCCCAATCTCCAGACCAGCACAGAAAGTACTGCACTGTATGTGTGCAGGACTGTCCCAGGACTGAAATGTCAAACCTCACAGTTTTTGGGCACTAATCCACATCTCTTCTACTGTTTCTGAGTGGTATTTGAGACTAACATCATTAATCATGCTTTTCACACATGCCCTGAAATCACAATATAAGGAATAAGGAAAGCAAACCATCTATAAAACATCTGTTATAGACTTATTTCTGCAAAACCTAATTGTTACAACACTGTTAGGGCGTTCCAGTGGTGAATCAAAAATGACTGTCTTTACTTGCACACCCATTTGAACATTAACTAGATACTGTAAATGTATACACAAATGCACAGGTAGTCAAGTGCAAAGACCATACAGGTGGGTTTTCAAAGAATGTGCTATGTAGTGTGCATTATTAGTGCATCATTAAATCACTGAAGCCATAATGTAACACATTACTTTAACACATTCTGGCACATTTAAATGAAGTACTAACTGTTAAAACATGATAATACTGGGAGCCTACAGAAATCTCATGTGGTGATAATGAAATTTGTAGCATGTGTGTTATAATACATTTGGTCTTGAAAGTGGTCTTGAATAATCATAGAGGCAATATTAAAACTAATATTTGTTTAACATATATATTGTTACAAATCATGCCAGCAGCTGACAAAATGGATTTGTAAATGACTGACATCAATTGCAGGCGTTTGTGCAGAAAACACTTGTGGTGATTGAAAAATGTAGTCTCAGAGAGATATGGGGATTACAAGGCAAATATAGGATAATAGGACTTGTTTCAGTTGACTGGTAGTCCTTGGTAGGCCTACTTTTGAATACATAATTACTGTGTGACTGCTATAAAATATTTGTTCTAGTATGAATGTGTGTAATATGTACTCTGGTGCATTGGCCTGTAGTCTTTATCGTGAGACCTATCAGCATTGCTAATAATTTTGCCTATAAATTAAAAAAACATAGTAAGGTAACCACAAATTAACCATGTTTTTGCAACACTAATAATATTTAATCTTGGCATTTGTAGTAAAACTGTGGTAACTGGTAATCATTTCACCAAAAAGTGTACTTTATAATTCCTTGGTAAATTTTCATAAGGGTTTAGAGTAACTTTGCTGCCTCTGTGGGAATTTTTTTTTTTTAATGAATGACTGAAAACTCACAAAGACTCATCTATTGACACCAGGAGATCTAGACATTGTTTTAAAATGATACACTCTCAGAAAGTTACAAAAGCGGTCACTTCGGCAATACAATAGTGTAGCTTTAAGCGTATTTTAGCTACAAATGTGTAGTTTTAAAATACCAATGTGGACCTGTAAGATACCGCCACAGGGACAGCTTTAGATTTATTTCTGAGGCTGTATTGTAATTATTAATAATAAAACATTTTTTTAAAACTGAAGATTAATCAATCACACAGAGAACTATATAGCTAACGTGCATTCTTAGAAATAATTATTTTTTGTTACATAGACTGTATATTCCCAGCGATGGGTTGCAGCTGGAAGGGCATCCGCTGCATAAAACATATGCTGAATAAGTTGGCGATTCATACTGCTGTGGCGACCCCAGAATAATAAAGGGACTACGCCGAAAATGAATGAATGAATGAATACACTTTTTGTGGATAGTGTGGGCAAAGAATCGTTAATGATTCACTGACTCACTCAAAAGAGTCATCGCCACATATAAAGAGAAGTCTGTCACCCATTTTCACCAGGATATCTACAAATTACAACCAAAACATATAATATAAGTAGGTTATACGTAGATAAATAATATATATAAAAAAGATGTATAACCTGAGAAGTCTGTCACTCATTTTGATCAAGACATTTAGAAATTACAACTAGAACACAAAATAAAAAAGAATACTTAGATAAATGGTTGACAAAAAGATTTATAACGTGCATTCGGAAAACAGATTGGTTAAGAGATGTGTTCATCTACCTAAAGTGAATGATTCAAGTACTCGCTTAAAAGATTCGTCACCACATAAAGAGAAATCTGTCACTCATTTTGATCAGGACATCTAGAAATTACAACCAGAACATATAATAAAATGTACACATAGATAAATGGTTGAGAGATGTGTTCATTTACCTATAGTGAATGATTCAAGTCAGGGCCGGATTAACCAATGGGCATTATGGGCACAGGCCCAGGGGGCCATGCGCACCTGGGGCCCTTGCGAGGGGGGAAAAATGCAGATTTTGGAGTGTCTATTTTGGCTAAGTGCAAATAGCGCACCTCGTTGGAATAAGCTAGTTGAGAGATTCCCGCCCATCACTGTTTGATTGACAGAGACAACATAACTAAAGAGCACAACTGACTGCAGTGTAAGCTCATAACGTGCATGGCAATATGTTTCGACGCAATCGATCATGAACCTGGTTTGAATCCAGCATCTGACGAACACATTCTTCTTTTTTTCCCCACTACATATCAGATTTTGCCAACTCTTCATCACGAGGAAGTCAAGTAGGAATCATTAATAAGTATGTGTATTAAGGAAGACTCAGATTTATAGAACTAGATTGGAGAGGTGTTATATCCAAATCATGTGCATTATAAGCTTTTAGAAGTTATACATTGAAAATACGCTTAAATATATACAGTATTTTAGTACTGCTTTAGTGAACTTGAACAAACACATTGATTTTCACTAGTTTTATTAGTTTTTTTTCTTTCAAGGTATGCATTAAATGCTTTAAAAATAAGTTAAATATTTGTAGACTACAAATGTACTGAATATCATTTATTATTAAAATGTGGCCAATACATTATAGATTAATTTTATTTTTTAAAAAATTATCTTTTTTTATTTAATTTAACTTTAGGGGTGCGGTCAGGTAGGGGGCCCTACAAGACAGTGTGCCCAGGGGCCTCTAAATTCTTAGGGCGAACTCATACTATGTACAGTTCCCTTTAACCGGGCCAAAGCACGCTTGTCCCCCCTTCCGTCTCCCCCGACGGCCCGCACTCTCATTGCATTCGGGCCTGAGCACGCTTACGTCATCGATGATGCGCTATTCAGTACAAAAGAAGCGCTCTTAGAGATTTCAGTGGAGATTTCTTTTTATCATTATATCGTTTTAGTCGTTTGATATGCAGTGACACAGTCAAATATTCTGCCGAACAGATCAGCCACTGCTGACGCTTATAAACAATCATAAAGTCCTCGTGCTGCAGGAATTAGAAGGTTTACTAAAGGCGCAGCTGTCGTGCAGAGAGGGGTTTGCGTTTTTATTAATCCATGACAGTTTGCGTTCATTAAACAGTAAGAAGGATTAATAAATCCATATGAAACAGTCCCCAAAAGTCACATCTCCTCTTCAGTTTCGGGCTCAGGCGCGCTTTGCACTCTCACTACAAGCGTACCGTGCCAAAGCCCAAGTGAACCGAGCTCAGGCACACCTCTTCCAACCGGGCCAGGGCCGGCCAACTGTACCGTGCCTGAGCCCGATTCAGCGCACTCACACTTCTAAAATTATCCGGGAAACGGGCCTGAGCACAGTTCGGATAGCATAGTGTGAGTACGCCCCTAATCCGGGCCTGATTCAAGTACTCGCTTAAGAAGATTTGTCGCCACCTAGAAGAGAAATCTGTCCCTAATTCCGACCAAAACATTTAGAAATTATAACCAAAACATATAATGAAAAGACACAAATCGTTGACAAAAATAACATACAATGAGAAAACTGATTAGTTGACTGGTGTGTTCATTTACCTGAAGTGAATGATTCAAGTACTCGATCAAAAGATTCGTCGCCACCTACTGGCGCAATGATAACATGCAGGAATAGGGCGGATGAATGAATCTCAGCGAATCGTTTTGTTGAAAAGACTCACGACAAACGAATCACCGGCGTGAATCTTTTTTTTTTTTATTTGTCCAGTGTGGGTGCAGCTCAACTTGACGCTGACGCCCCATCCAGCATGTTTGACGCGTCCAGTGAATAAAGTTGCGGCTGTGCGTGACGTCAGGTCACACAGTTCTCCTCCTCATACCGGTGCGGCCACTGATACCTAAAGGCGCACTGTCTTTAACCCTAATATTAATAACGTTAAAATAAAAATCAGTTTCTTTCCTCATCTTTTTTCTTTTCTTTTTCGGTAACCCAACACCATCAAAGCTGAAGTTCTTTTAGCAAAGGTAAGCTTGTTCTCTTCTAACATTAGCCTAGGCTGCTGCTGCTGTAAAATGGCTCCGGTTACTCGCATGTTCTCGCTTTCTACCTTTGCTAGACCCGTAACAACTTACAGTCCGTCATCCCGCCGAACTGACCGCCTTTACCAAGCTAAACCCTTAGCTTTAGTGCTGTGTGTAAGCTGTGTGTGTATATATGTTAATTGTGCGGATGTGCTGACTCCCTTTATGCTCCTTTATGAGAAAATGGCGTCTGGTTATTAGATCAGCTGTTCTGTCGCACCACCCTGCCGGTAAACCGCACATTTGACCAGAAACCGGCGAATATTACACTAGCAAGTGAGCTGTTATCAAACTCTGTCCTTTGGTTTAATTTCTGCTTCTTTGTTGAGCTGTATTTCAGGCTTAAATGTCTAAACCTAGTCAGGTTTCTTGTGTGTGATAATTAGCTTCAATGCTAATGCACGAGAGAAGATGTATGACAACAACTGAGTGTGTGATTATTAATTATTGTTTAACATCATCATAAAGTGTACACTGTTTTAAATCGCACAGATGTCATTCATAATAACGAATAGCAATCCTTTCTATGGGCACAAACATGATATTACAGTATTGCGGTTTAATAAATCAAGGTTCTTTTGTGAAATCTGAGCTCATGGCAGAGGCCCTGGGCTTTGTTCAGATTTGGTGGCAGCTTCTTACATAAACAGCTTTTTATTATTTTTTACAGTAACTAAAACAACCATTTATTCTCTGGTTGATGTTTGTGATTTAAGTTCTCTGCGTGTCATTTCCATTTGTGGTGTGATTTTTGATGAATTAAGGTGCTTTTCTCTTTTTCCAGGCCGTGTTTTACACCCCCACCCTTTCACTCTCATTCTTTTTGAGGATCTTTCATTGTCAAGCCGCCAAAGTGGAGAGTGTGATTGCAGAGGGGGGTGCTTCTCGTTTCAGGTACTCATCTTTTCTTAATTACTGTTTTTGATTTAGCAAATTATTAATTTAGGTGAGGTTAAATTTGTGGTGAGGTAATCGGTAACTTTTTAATAAAACTGAGGGTCTGGCAGAACATCTTACACATGGCTTCCCGTGAATATTGGTTTATAGAGATCTGATATAAAAAATCTAGTTACATTAGAGGAACTGAAAGACAACAATTTTCCCTGTTCTAGTGCTTCTTCGGGCGGAGGAGGAGGTAGGGGTGCAACTCAGCACTATCCCAAGTCTGTCGGCAACAGGTACATTTAGAGAACTTGATTCATTTGCGAGACATTTAATGTAGACCACAGTACATTTTAAAATGTTCTATTAGTTAATTTGTATTAAAGCGAGGCAATGTCTCCTCAAAATTATTAATGGCTAAATATAAACACAAGATGTTGCTTGGGGTAAAATCAAAATGTACTTTGTTAATTTTGCTAGCACGCATTATTTTTTAGGTAACTGTTTAGGTGAACAAAAAAAAATGTTTCTCTTAATAATCTTCAGTTAAAATCTGACCATTTGCTTCTGCATTTGGGTTGGTGGTCCTCCTCTGCTGATGTCAGTTTGATAGCTTCAGACACAATGTTCTTAACCATGCCCTTCTTACCGTTAGTTTGGTACAAGGGAATGATGAACAACATTCTGAACCTCCGGTTCACACTGGCTTTTTAAGGTAACTTTCGAAAAGATAAGTCAGTAGCTACAGTTTCATATAGAGGTGTAAAAATTCTGTAGCTTTTCACAAGCTCATTGTGTTCTTGAGGTTATATCTCAATGACTGAATGTTGACCAATAAAGTGAGGATTTCTGCCAATGAACCGTTACCTCCAAGAGTTTGTTGATCTTTCAGATTTGCCAAATAGCAGCCAGCAACAAATAAATTCTGCACAAAATAAAATTTGACTGTAGTACTAGTAGTTTTCATGAAAGAAATAGCCAACTATTTTGTAAAATGGAATGGGATTTATTTATTTTTTCCTCTTAGGAAGTACTTATAAAAAATTATTTAAGTGCACTTATTTCGTCTATGCCTATGATTGTGTGAAAATTGATCAATTTTATAAATACTTCTGTACAAAGACCAAGAACACAGCATTTAGAAAACACAAGATTTAGTGAGCCAGTCAATAAAACCCCACCATACATCTCACTCTGTCACAATTGTGTAGAATGGATGATTGCAATTTCTGTGTCATGCTGACTTCAGTGTCTCAACTCAAATTTTATAGTCATGAAATCAAGTTTCATAATAATTGGAAAAAAGTTATATTGGTACCTTGTCCCAAATGTGAACCGAAAGTGTTTTTGACACCTTGTGATTTAAAATGCTGTCTCTAGTATTTCAGTGCTTCATTTGACATTAGCAGCTCATTGAATCCATTACAAAACAAGTAACTGTGTGGCATTGTTTTCTAGCGAGTTCCTGGGGAAAACCCCAGGGCCTAGCGTTCAGAGATGGGTTCCTTCACGAAGCACTAGACGAGATGTCAACTCCTCCAATGAAAAAGAACGACATGATGCAATCTTCAGGAAAGTGAGAGGGTAAGGCTCTGAAATTAATTTACAAATTCAAATTTATTTACAACTGCAAAGCTACTGTAGAATTTCCCCCTGATTTGACTTTCAAGAACAATAGATTGTTGCTGATAGCAGAATAAATGATCTAGTCATACTGAAATTGCATAAAGGGTGTGGCATAGCAGAATATATCATAGGATTTGTATTTTACTTGGTGTATTTGATAAACTATGTGTACTTGGTAAACATGGTTTAATTGATTTTCTAAAATTAATGTTGTATCTTACTAAAGAGGTCACTGTTTTGATTTATGCCCTTCTTCCCTTCTGTCCTTCTAGCATACTTAATAAACTGACCCCTGAAAAGTTTGACAAGCTATGCCTTGAGCTCCTGAATGTGGGCGTAGATTCAAAGCTCGTCCTCAAAGGAATCATCTTGCTGGTGAGAATTTATTTTTATTTATTTTTTTCCACTTGTATGATTTTTTTCATACTACCAATATTGGTGAAGGTCCTTAACATTCAATGTTTTATAGCAAAATGCAATTATTTTAAAGTTACAATGAAATTGAAATGGACTGTTCAATTATTTTATTTATTTTGTCAATTTATGATGGGCAAAGTTGAGTCATGCATTTCATTATTTTTTACTCGCTCAAAAAGCTATTACACTTCAGTATTTTACAATACGATCCCTTTCGTTTTATAGCTTATTTAAACATTTCTAGAGACAATTGATTTATTGAACTGAATTGAGCTATTTCCTGAACTTCAAGTAATGATAAAGTTCAACGTAACAACTGTTGATTTATTATATAATTTAATTCTATATTAAGCTATTGCATAATTCTATATTAAGCTATTTTTTTAATGATATTGACCCATCTACTCTTCTTCTCAACTAGATTGTAGACAAAGCCCTCGAAGAGCCGAAGTATAGCTCGCTATATGCTCAGCTATGTCTGCGTTTGGCAGAGGATGCTCCAAACTTTGACGGCCCATCAACAGAGATCCAATCATCACAAAAGCAGAGCACTGTAAGAATTTGCCATTTTTTTTCTTTTTGCCTAAGCCTTCACAACACAAAGCACACTTACTCGATGACTTAATCATGTTCCTACAGACATTCAGGAGACTTCTGATATCCAAACTTCAAGATGAATTTGAAAACCGCACCAGAAATGTTGACAGTAAGTAGATTTCTTTGTGTCCTAACTTTATCTCTGTATGCTGTTTTGTCTGTTTACTTGACTAATTTTATTTATTTTTTCTTAAGTCTATGATAAAAGTGACAGCCCTCTCACCTCTGAGGAGGAGGAGCAGCGTGCCATCGCCAAGATCAAAATGCTGGGCAACATCAAATTCATTGGAGAACTTGGCAAGCTCGATCTCATTCATGAGTCTATCCTTCATAAATGCATCAAAACAGTGAGTCATTCATAAATGATCCATTTAAAGATTTATGTCAGCTCTCAGGCTTGATTCTAACATGAACTCCCCTGATTGAAGCTTCTGGAAAAGAAGAAAAGGGTCCAACTTAAGGATATGGGGGAGGATTTGGAGTGCCTCTGTCAGATAATGAGAACCGTGGGGCCAAGGCTAGATCATGAGAAAGCCAAGGTAAGCTGCTTTAAGACTACCAGGACTTTGACTGCATTAAGGCGCAGTGGCATTTCCTAACACGCTTTTCTCTTGCAGTCTTTAATGGATCAGTACTTCTGCCGTATGCGATCCTTAATGAACAACAAGGACTTGCCTGCTAGGATTCGCTTCCTGCTTCAGGATACCGTGGAGCTGCGAGAGAACAACTGGGTGCCTCGGAAAGCTTTTATTGATAATGGACCTAAGACTATCAACCAGATCCGTCAGGATGCAGTAAAGGTCAGTTCCTGCTCCTTTTAATTATAGCTTGACCCTTTTTCATTTATTATTTTCTATTTAGGCTGTCACAGTTTTGGTAAAATGGTCCATTTAAATATTAAAACTGACCATTGCATGATTAACACTTAGTTTATTATTATTGTTATTTTCTTTAGCTTTTAAACTTATAATCATAAGGAATGTAGCAATGACCTGTGAACTGGTTAAATTGTTAAAGTGACCATTCTAACTGTTTGGGATTTGCAAACATGCCTTTAAACTAGGAAACACCATCACTGCTGTTAAGCGCCATCTGCTGGCCTTTAATTTAAGTCTCATTCAGCCTGTCTGCTATTTCTTTCAGATGGTTTGTGTAGTAGACCTATGGTTTTACAAAACTAAAGTCAGAGCCTTTTGTTTTTGATTTATTTTAGTATTATACGGTCTAGTATAGACTAAAAATGCTTCTGTTGCATGTATGATTAAAATAAATAATCGTGAGGAAATGATCTCGTGAATTGGTCAAATCATGAGAGTTCAGTGAATCGTTGCATTCCTATCAACCATGTATACATACTATAGAACATTTTACAAGATGAGGGATTTTCAGTGATGCTCTGCTTTGGGCAGGGAAAATTGCATTTGTGTATGTTGCATAGTGGTTAAACACAGCTGTTAAGAATGGGACCACTAGTACCACTAGAGTGGTACTGCAGCCTGGCCCAAATTGGCCTTGTGTTTTCGTTTTAGAAACTTTTATTTTAGTCAATTGCTTAGGGCTTCAAAACAATGTTGTTACTTGATTTTTGGTCCTATTTTAATATCAAAATGTCTGAAAATATTTCAATTTTAAAGATCAATCACAGATTTGTCCAAATTGTAAATGCCTCCAATGTTTGGAAAGTTTGATTTTGTGTGATCTGGAGTTTGCAGGTATGAAAAATTCCATAAGCAAGATATTGTTGTCCTTAAAAGTTATGGAAACTTTCACAGATGTATTATAATAGGTTTACTTAGTGTTTTAAAAATGTTATTTATTTCCCCTTATAGGATTTGGGTGTTTTTATTCCACCTATGACTCAAGGAATGAGGACTGACTTCTTTCAAGAGAATCCTTTCATGCCGACGAGAATAAAACCTGATCGAGAAACTCTTGGGGGATTAGCGGATATGTTTGGGCAGATGCCAGGTATGTCCTGAAGTCTATTGACATTTCTGGGGCAGGTGGTGCATGATGGATTTGCACTATAGTTCATTGCGAGCTTAATAACGTTGTTGTCTGGTCTTAGGCAGTGGGATTGGAACTGGCCCTGGGGTTATTCAGGACAGGTATTCGCCAACCATGGGCCGACGCACAAACCCTCTTTTCAACGGGCACAGTGGCCACATGGCTCCTGCACCCCAGCCCTTCATTAAATCCAACCAGGTAAATGCCAAGCTACCAAATAATAGATTTTTCAGGTTATCGAACTGTTAATGGAATTGGCAAGTATGTTTTTTCTTTGTCAAAGGGGCAGAACCTGCTTTTCCAAAACCAGACTCATTCATCTCAACAGCAAGCTCAGTCCAAGGATATGCCACCACGTTTCATTAAGAAAGGACAGCTAAATGCTGATGAGGTATGAACACATTTTATTTCGCATTAACTCAACAGCCTCTCAGTAGTTCAGTATCAGTAAGTGTCTTGGGTGCAAAAAAACAAAATTGAAAATAACAGTACAACAAAAGAATCTATTTCCTTTTTTTTTTATTTCCAGATAGCTAACTATCATTTATTCTTATAACTTTTTTTTTGGTGATTTTAATTTTTTATTATTATTATTATTATTATTATTATTATTATTATTATTATTATTTGTTCAGACATATTGGGAGAAACCTAATGCATAATACTATGATGCCTGGTACGAATGATTTTTCTCTTATATTTTAGATTAGCTTGAGACCGGCTCAGTCATTCATTTTAAACAAAAACCAAATGCCAAAGTTGCAACCTCAGATCCCAACCATGATCCCTCCTAGTGCTCAACCTCCACGTACATCCACACCACCGCTGGGACAGGTAATGACTTTTTTGCAAAGGAACTGCTTCTGTTTTTCTTTTCTTTTTTTAAATAAGGTCCATTTTAACCTCTAACCTTCGTTTAGCCACCACAGCTTGGGCTGAAAACAAACCCACCTCCAATCCAGGAGAAGCCACAGAAGACGATCAAGAAGCCACCTCCTGCTAAAGAGGAGCTTCTTAAGATGACTGTATGTACCCTTTGGCATCCTCTTATTGATGTTTGTTTGTCCATCAAATCATTTGAATGAGCATTTCCTTCTACTTTTATTTTTGCAGGAGACTGTGGTGACCTCTTACCTGAGCAGCAAAAACATGAATGATGCTGTGAATGGGGTGCGGGAGATGAAAGCTCCTAAACACTTCCTGCCTGAGATGCTGAGCAAGATGATCATCTGCTCGCTGGAGAACCCGGATGAGGACCGAGAGCATGTCAGCACTCTGATCAACAAGCTCCGTGTGGAAGGACTGGTCTCAGGGGAGAACTTTTTGCAGGTGTGTGTTAAGAGGATAGTGTGGATTGCCCATATGTAGCTTATGTTCAAAACGCATACAGCAGATGCGAGAGTAAAAATAAGAGCATGCGTGGGTTCATTTAAAAACCTACTACTATGCTTGGAGAAACGGCGTTGGTTTGAACTACATGATGTGGGCTGAACACAATACAATCACATCATGAACATTCAAAAGCAGTGTTACCAGGGAGGTGGTTTCTCTGCATAATTGTGCTATGTTAAAAATGAAGTTGTGTGGAGGAAATACTATTTTAAACGGTGGTTGTATATTCATAATGTGCTGAGGCTGTGAAAAATATCTGCCTCTTGCAAATACAAAATGAAAGCTAAATTTTCTTATTCTTGCAAACCATACCATGCAACCCAAATACTGCTGTAGTTATGCCCACATCTGAGAAGGTTACTTAATGTTTTTAAATTGTTGATTGGTGTGCAGACGAACACATGGCAGGTACATGGAGCAAATAATGAGTGTTATTGATAGATCCTTGCCCAGCTTGTTCTCTTACAGACCTTAAAAAAACTACCATTTTAAACCACAGTGAATGTTGTTGTTTAGTGCTAAAATCTGGCACAAAGATCATCATAATGAACTAGAAGTCAATAGTGCTTCAACTTTAATTTCATGAAGCAATAGGAATAACTGTGCAAAACAAAAATAAGGACTTTTTTTTTTTTGGTTTGTTTTATTTTTATTTTTATTTTTTTAAGTTAATTTAATTAGGTAATCCAGCAGTTGACTCTTGACTGGATAAGAGGGGGAAAAAAGTACTTTTTACTTTCCTTTTCGGAAAATTTTGAGCTTTCATTAGGCTGTAAAGTCATCTTGCACCTAGAAACCGTTTTTAAGTTAATGTTGGCCTTTTCTCCAGGTTTTCTTTTGAGCAATCATGCTTGGTTGGGAAGAAAATGACATGCTGTAATAAACTCTTTGCTCACATGGATGCAACATCCGCAATTAACATGAATGCTAGTTATTGCACTTAATCATTTAAATATTTCTAGAAAACGATCAATCTTAACAGTCGATTAATTGACCATTAATTAAAATTACTACAGAACATTTTAATTTGTGGTAACTGGCACCCCTAGTTTGTCTACACACAATCACATTTAAGGCCCTGGTATACTTCAAATGAAATCGACAAATAACTAATATCTGGCCACAACAAAGTTGAAATTCTATTGGCAGTTCGAAACCGCTCACCAAAGCAAACATTTTTTGGTGAATTAGTCTGTTCCTAAACCCCTTTTGGAGCCACCATTGGTCTGTGGTTATTACCCAATTGGTGGGTGAATCATGGAGCTCCACCTTTGTGCTTTGTATTTTCGCAGTTCGTTGTCAGACAGCAGAATAACATCCAGCACGACACCAAATTAGCAACATGAATACATCTGTACCAGCTCTGCTACTCAATCCTCTAGTGTATTTGCACCTGTACTATCGCTTGTGGATAGACTTTGAGGGTTTTATACACCAGACAAGAAGCTCAATCGTTCATGCCATATCTCAAAGTTCTAAACATTGTTCCAATCTGTGTCTTCTCACAGTAAGTGTAAAGCCAGGTGACATGATCCTTGCTGGAGAAGGCTTTACTAGATGTTTATAATACTGTTATTCTCTCTCAGCCACTGTTGTTGTGTTTGGCAGTACTAAAGCAGCACAACACCCTGCCGACTGCGGCATGGAAGTGTTGGAAATGGTATAGACTCACTCAGACTTTTCAAACTACTTTTTGCCCTCAAATGGAGAACAAAAAAGAACTTTGAAGTATACCGGAGCATTTACTCTCACTGCATCTGAACTCAAACTATGACAGCATTTTCTGACATTACATTACATTTTTCTTCAGGCTTTCCTCAATGTTCTGGACCAGTGTCCCAAGATTGAGTTGGATGTTCCTCTGGTGAAGTCTTACCTTGCTCAGTTTGCTGCCCGGGCAATCATTGCTGAACTCGTGAGCATGGCAGAGTTGGCTCATCCACTGGAGAATGGCACACACTTCCCTCTTTTCCTCCTCTGCTTGCAGCAAATGGCCAAACTGAAAGATCGGGAGTGGCTGACTGACCTCTTCCAGCAGAGTAAGGTCAACATGCAGAAAATGCTGCCAGGTTGGTGCTTTTGTATATGCTCATTTTTGCATTGACATCATCTTGCAAGTCCTTTTGAAACCTATAAGGAAATTGACTGTACTGTTATAACGTTTTTGGAAAAAGTAATACTTCTATACAGTTGATTGTTAAACTGTATTTATAAATGCTCTGTAAATAAGGCTGCACAATATATCAAAATTATTGTTCTTGTGATAACAGAAAATATATCACAGAGAAGTGCTATAAATTGCGTCTAATTTTGGGCCAAGAATTTATCCAAATCTGGCCTAACAGATGGGGCCTTTTTACTATCTTCATTTCCACATTTTCAGTAGTAAGGCGTTGTTCGGTTAAGCCTAGCACTTAAGAAAATAAGTACTAATTCCAGGAGACAAGATTGGAAAATGACTACAGCCAATAAGACTAAGAATTCTAGCCAAAATGTTTACAATATCGCATATTTTTCCTCGAATCTTGCAACCCTATCTGTAACGATTTCTTCATTTTCAAAACACTGTAGTGTCTGTCATGACACCTTTTATAATAATGAGACCCATTTTTTGCAGGCTTATGAAAACAATCAAGTGTCATTTTAAATGTGAAGATAACATTGATGTCTGACAACTTGACAAATGCATCACAACTTAGTAATGTCAAGGACAAAAACAAGACGACATAACTTGTTATAAACACGGGTGTCCTGAGGCCTTTATACTAGCTATAATTATTTTTTTTAATCAAAGTGAGACAACTTGGTTATGACAACTATCATTGTGCCATTCGCCATGCATAAAGTATCATTTAGGCACGGGCCGGTATAAGATTCTGACTGAATGATAACCTTGAATGAATAATTTCACAGTATGACGGTATTGTTTACTGCTCTCAAATTATATTCTTTTTAAATGTCTGGCTAAAAAACGAAACCTTTTTCCGCTTTAAATGTTTCTCAAAATAAAATATATTGTGTTAAGTATTTTGGAGCAGTAAACATGTCAGGCTGAATAATTACAATGAATAATTGATCTCTGCTGTCTTCATTTGTTTCAAAAAGACAGATGTCTTTACAATTTACACCTTAAAAAAAAACCAAACAAATGTAAATAAAATCTTACACATACCTTAGGAACTGTATAGCTGAAAATTTTGGCTTTTACACATCTTGAAAACTTATCGTCCCATGCCTAGTGTCATTCATGTTCATGACGTAATGTCAATTTGTTTGAATGTTGTTAATCTTTAGAACACCACCAAGATATTTTGGACAAGAGCTCTCTGAATATACATTTGTGCACTGGATTAAAATAATTTTAAAAGTTTTCATTTTGAATTCAACTTTGCTCTCTTATGAAATTGTTATTGTCAAAACAGCAATGAGTCTCCAGTGATTCATCTTTAATGCTCTTGGTACCTTTCTGTGCCATTTATTTTTATTATTATTTATTTATTTTTGTAACTTATGGAGGGTCAGAGCTCTGATTTTTATTTGTAATAGGTTTAATTTGTACCAAAGATGAAAGGTTATGGAATGGCTTGAGGGTGAGTTTTTAATAACAGAATTTTCCTTTTGGGTGAGCTATCCCTTTAAAAATGTAAAGGGTCTCCACCTTACTGTCAACAATTTAAGTGGATGTTAAACAACCTTTTATAACTAATTTTGTTTATTTACTTAATCGTTAGAGAAGAGTTAAAGCAAAACATTTAAAATTAGTGAGTGCAAAAACTGACACATTTTACCAGTGTAAACCAGAACAAGCTTTTTTTTTTATTTATATATTTTATTATTATTATTATTATTATTATTATTATTATTAAACAACCAATCAACTAAAAAGTGTTTTGTTTTTTGTTTTGTTTTTCCCCCCATTTAGTTGAAAAGATCTTAAGTCAATTTTATGTTGCGAAATCAATGAGTTGTTATTATTTCCACTAAATAAGTTCTGACTGGGCCAGGGTCTGTCATTGGAGAAGCTTTAATGAAGCGGCACTGTTTCAGTAAATGGTTTCAGCCAAAACCAAGAATTCACTTTTAGATGTATATTTTCAGTTGCTGAAACATATAAACCAGTTACTGACATAATCAAATACTGTCACTATATGCTGGAAAATGTCATGTTTTGTTCTTTTGGCCTTCATGATTTCCCCATATTACTGTCTCTTCCTCCAGAAATTGATCAAAACAAAGATCGCATGTTGGAGATTCTGGAGGGGAAGGGCCTGAGCTTCCTATTCCCTCTCATGAAGCTGGAGAAGGAGCTGCTTAAGCAGATTAAAGCAGATCCTGCCCCGCAGACCATCTACAAGTGGATAAAGGACAACATTTCTCCCAAACTGCACACCGATAAGGGTTTCGTTAACATTCTGATAACCAGGTATGGCCAACTGCTGCTAATAAAGGCCTTTTAAGGTTTATTCGGTCTATACTTGATTTAACCTCTCAATTCTTCCAGCTTTTTGCAGTACATTTTCCATGAGATTTATGCCACTGATGATGAAGAGCAGTTATCTGCACCTACGAAAGAGCAGCTTGACCAGGAGAAGCAGGTGCTCCTTGCCTTTAAACCGGTGATGCAAAAATTCCTGCATGATCACGTGGAGCTGCAAGTCAGTGCTCTCTATGCACTGCAAGTCCACTGCAATGCACATGCTTTTCCTAAAGGTACGTAAGCACTTTCAGATAAGAAATTGTGAATGGTTTTGTTACCATTAATCAGTACTGGCTATTAAATTTGCTTACTAAAGTGTTTATACATTTTATGGTATTGTTTTTCTTTTAAATGAATAAAATCGATTGGTTTGAATATGTAAAAACTGTCAAACTTGTTTAGAGTAATTTTAAATAAAATTAAATTTGATTTTTTTTTTTTTTTTTTTTTTTTTTTTTTTTCTTCCTCCACGTTATTTATGTAGGAATGTTACTGCGCTACTTTGTCAACTTTTATGATATGGAGATAATTGAAGAAGAGGCCTTCCTAGCATGGAAAGAAGACATTTCCCAGGAGTTTCCAGGGAAAGGCAAAGCATTGTTCCAGGTAAAGTGCAACATGTTCGATCCTCTGAATGTAATCAATGACACTTTCACCAGTGAGCCGTTTTTTTTTGTGTGTGTGTGTGGCTTATACAGTTAGTTGCACCTTTGTTATTGATTAATTGAGGTGATCCAGGATAGTTACTCTAATGTATACTCCTTGATGAGTAATTATGATAGATGGATTGGATGGATACTCATCCAGTTGTTGTCATGGCAACAAGCCTGTATGATTGAATCAGCTCAGCAGCGTCTTATTTCATAAAAAGGATTGGATTTTTAATTTCAAGTGAAGGTGATACTGAAAGTATGTGCCAACTGCTTATGTATTTATTTATTTTGAATAGTTTATTTCATTGGGGAAAATAGTTGCAATTTATTTTAAAATCTCAACATTTAAAATGGTAATGAAAACTGTTATTTAATCTAAACAAAAGTAAATATTCTGTCACAAGGTTGTGGTAATTTTTTTTATTTATTTTTTATTTTTTTTAAGGGGTTGAAAAAGAGTATATTTGTACTTCGATGACTATTAGGCATGGGCCGGTATCAGATTTTGACGGTATGATAACCTTGGATAAAAATGGTTTCACGGTATGACTGTATTGTGATTACTGCTCTAAATGTCTGGCTAAAAAAATAAATCTTTTTCCCCTATGAACTTGATATTTCATTTTGAGAAACATTCAAAATATTTTGGGGCAGTAAACATATCAGGCTAAAAAATTAATTTGTTTTAAGTCTTTATTTGTTTAAAAAAAAACACACACACACACACACACACAGATGCCTTTATAATTTACACTAAAACAAACTTTAATTTAAAAAAAAAGTCTTACACATACCTTAGGAACAGTATTAGCAGAATTAGGCGGTATGAAAACCTTGACTTTTAAATATCGCGGTATACCTTGAAAACGGTTATCGCCCCATGCCTAGTGACTAATATACTTTTAAAGATGCTAGTATGGAGCTTATTGACTTTATTCATGTATGTGATGGCACTGCCATTGGAATCTTTTTGGCTTGAGACTTCCGGTCTCATTCTGCATCGCAATGTATCGTTTAAGCATGTAATGACTTCCAATTTGATTTCAACGTTAAAAACCGCTTGTTACACCGCTTTTTCAAACTGACATTATCTTATTATATTTTTCTACTTTTGTATGTAGAGCATCTTTTCTGTTTTCTTTGTCGAGCAAGTAGTTTGACTGTTTCTGCTATTTTATCATTCCTAGTCATTTCTCCCATAGGCAAATGAATCGGATGTTCTAAAACAATTGCAAAAACGAGCGCAGAATAAGATCAAAAGATACAAATGTGAACTATGAAAAGGTCACTTTGATGACAGACTTTGACTGAGGGATTTCATGACCATCAACAGTGTTGTAGAACATCTGCAATGTAGTTGATCCACTGGTTTGTCCATTTTTAATCTGACTCTTCTGCCAGGTTTTGTTAACACATGATCTGTTAAAGCAATCACATGACATTCTGAATCTTATACTAAAGTTTCCGTTGTAGTTTGTGCAATTTATTTTACTTTATTTTATTACAATAATCAAATAAAGCATATCCTATGCCATTGTGCTCATAAGACTAGAGTGCTTTTTAAACATTTCTTGCTGTTTCCCTTTTAAGCAACCAGGGAACACACTTCTTGAAAGTATTTGAAATTCAGACATTGATTCAGGGTTATTAATTTTTTTTAATAAAATAAAACGTTTATGGGGTTATTTCAAGAACTGTACTGTTGAAGAAAAATCTTACTTTAAAAATAAAACATTTTAATTATTGTTTAATTTTATGACCCAATGATGCACATTTTATCTATTTCAGAAACCTAAAATCATCTTTTTATTTAATTTTTTTTTTTAAATATGTGACAGTTTTTAATGTAAATATAAAGTGTAAGTGAAATGTTAAGCACAGTAAGGACTTAAACAGTACTGCATATGCTGCAGTGTGAATTATAGAGGTGCTTCATTAAAAAAAAATAATAATAATAATAATAATTAATGGTGCTTTTTAAAATTTCTTGAACGTCCTTGAATCTTGTTATAAAACTTCTATATTCTGAGGATTAAAAAATGGATGGATGAAAACTGCTATTGATACTATCCCTATTCCTGTTCCTGTTGTTCAGGTGAACCAGTGGCTCATGTGGCTGGAGACGGCGGAAGAAGAGGAGTCCGAGGAGGAAGCTGACTAAAACAACCAGCCAAAGCCTTCATCCATTCTTTCTCTCCCCTCTTCTCCTGTATTCACTGCCGCACTTCATTCCGTGCCGCTGTTTTCTGCAGTGTCAAGCCAACGTATTACTTCACGCTTCTCTTTTGGCCTCATCGTTTAAGCATGTAATGACTAGCATCTGTTAAACCCACCACAGATAAACGGTATTAGCAGCTTAAAACTGCATCTCTTATTTTTATTACACATTTTTTTGCTTTTAAGAAACCTGTATTTGCAAGAGCCTTTTCTGCTGCTGTTCCTTTCAGCACAAAACTATAGAAATGCACTTTTGCTCAGTGTCATATTTGAGTTGCTGCAATATATATTCAGTTTTGTTTGTTACAACGGATCCTCAGTAATCATCGGTTACCATAATGTCTAGTCGATGCTTTCGTACCTCACAGTACCGGGTGTTTATTATGCTGTGTGTAATGGAGTCACGAAAACTCTCTCCATCTGCAAGGTGCTTGAGTCTGTGGAAAAGAGAAATGGTTTACTTTCCTGTCGTTTGATTGTACACTTTCTTTGATTTCGCCCTCCCCTCCAATTTCTTATAATAATGAACAAAGCCATGTGGGAGAGATGAATTATGCGGCCTTTTTCTTTCTTTCCTTTTTTTTTTTTTTGTCCCCTCCTTGACTTGTCAAGCTGATACTTGAATTATTATTATTTTTCTTTACAGCATGTTCAGGGATTACCAAACACAGCCTGTTTAGATGCAACAAGTTGATCCAAACAGAAATGTGTACTTTTTTAAAAATGCATTTTAATTGGTTATAAAAAAAATAAATAGATGAAACGAGATGAGAAATTTGGTATGGATGTTCAATTTATGAATCACGGTTTTACAAACTTTCATGCGTGCCCATGATATCTTTTGTATTTATTTAATCATGAGGGGAAAGCATTTGAAGCTTTATCATTAGGTAGGAGCCGCTCACGTGGCGTCTGTTCAATGATTTGCTATTTAAAAAGTGTTACTGTAAGGTGTAAGAGCTCAGAATGTTCAGTGTACCACCACTGTTGCTTTCAATAAAGTTACACACCAGCATTTATTTGGCCTTATTTCATGTGTTCTTTGGTATTAATATTTGGAACAAAGAACATTCGTTGTGTCGGCAACCTTGCATTTATTGTATGTCATATTCTACTTTAAAATTAAACTTTTATTATTATTCTGGGGACAATTTTCAACTTGTCAGATTTTTAAGAAGACATTTTAAAGCCTCAAGGTCTAGTCTGGTGTTTGTCTTCGAACACTAAGCTCTGTTTTTCTTCTGTATGCTTGGGTTGTGACTAGTTGGCACTAAATGATGACATTAATAATGAATATGCAGTGATTTTTGTCAGTGTTTCTCAACCTTCAGGAATGAATAAAAACGTTGCCCTGATAAGAAATGAAATATACAAACATGTTATGGTTATATTAAGTAGAAATATACTGAAATGATCAACGAGGCGCTCATACAAATGATGCTTCACGATGTGATTTCTAAAGTTAATTTTTCTCTAGTTCTTATGTATTTCTCATTCGTATTGTGCAATGCTTTCCATAGGTAGGCTTTTATTGTATTATTGATGCTATGTTGGAAACATTTTCTAATAAAGTGTAATAAAAAAAAAACGTAAAGAATTGTTTGTCGACTGATGGGTCGCGTCGTGTTTTTTGTGATTTTTGTAAAAAAGTACCTCAGTAAAAACTAACTCGGTACAGTATATGCGTGTATGTACAGTATATAATTACATATTTATACAGTAAATGTAATTTTCGTTGCAAATTATTATGTAAAACTCACCTCAGAGGAAAGAACTTTGCTGACCTGTCAGTTCTTCGCGCGCATTTTCCGGCGGCGTCGCGCTTTGCATTTGGTGGGTGTGATTTTGATACTGGAACGTCATTTTTGATCGAAAATGTAATCCATACGTAATCCAAAACCAAACCTTAACGATAAATTATTCCCAAAATCAGAGGGCAATATTAGTTATACGTAGACGCACACCCTCAAACATAAACTGTTATCACTAGTTCTGATTGGAATGTCCACACAGGAATCACACAGCGTGAAAAGTATGACAAAGAAGTACAATATATTGCATCACTGATCCTGGCTGTGGACTGTTTACATGCAGAGATATTGTATTTACTTTAACCAGGAGTTGATTTAATAATAATATTGATATTGTATAAAATTCAAGGGCGTGGATTCGCTATGACATTGGTGGGGACATACAGGGTTCAATCTACAGCTGGCTGGCAGGAGCTGCCAGTGGCGGGTCACGTAA
This sequence comes from Danio albolineatus, assembly GCA_903798035.1. Taxonomy (NCBI): domain Eukaryota; kingdom Metazoa; phylum Chordata; class Actinopteri; order Cypriniformes; family Danionidae; genus Danio; species Danio albolineatus. The sequence continues at coordinate 2,382,051 of CAIGQQ010034334.1, forward strand.
CCAAACCAGTTGACATCTGATGCCCCAAACATATTTTTTATTTATTTATATTAAACAAATTGCTACTGAAATGGATATTTATTTTCAGCAATAACACATTCAATCAATTAAAAGTGTCAGTAAAGGCATTCCAGATAAAAACTGTGTCAATTTTCTTATGACTGACCATAAATCAAAGTGGGTCCATGGTAAAACCAGTTGAGAACTGCCACCTATCCTGTAATCATTTCATTCACCAGAATCGATCAGATTTTTAATTATGTTTTAGGAATTAGTGATCAGGAGCCACAGTGGCATAGTGGGTAGCACGTTCGCCTCACAGCAAGAAGGTTGCTGGTTCGAACTCCGGCCGGCTGGGTCAGTCTGGGTGCTCCAGTTTCCCCCACAAGTCCAAAGACATGTGGTATAGGTGAATTTGGTAAGCTAAATTGTCCGTAGTGTATGGATGTTTCCCAGAGATGGGTCGCAGCTGGAAGGGCATCCGCTGCAGAAAACATATGCTGGATAAGTTGGCGGTTCATTCCGCTGTGGCGACCCCGGATTAATAAAGGGACTAAGCCGAAAAGAAAATGAATAAATGAATTGGTGATCATAGCTAAATGAGCACAGAGATGTGGGTCCAGTTGACAAACCAGTCGAGAACCACTGACCCAAACTATCTTATTCATTCATTCATTTTAAACACATTGTTACTGAAATGTATATTTTCAGCAAGAACACATTCAATCAATTACAGGGTTTCTGTTGGTTTCACAGAGTTAAATTTAAGACATTAAGACCATTATGAATTAAATTTTAGACCCATAAAGGCCTAAACGCTAGGAATTTTTCGAATGGCCCAAATGAAAAAGATTTTTATTTGCCCAATCAAAAAAATCTTATAATTGAATACACTTAATACTACAATCATACATTACTAATAAAATATTTTTACATTTTTTTACGATTTTACGTTGATTTTAAGATTTTTTTTTTAAATATTGTGTCAAAACATGCAAACTCTACTTGTATCCACCATAGACTGTAAAAAATATGGACGTAGTATCCATGACGTCACCCATAGGTTTCTGATGAACCTAAAAGAAGCTACTAGTCTTCATTGTTAAAGATAATTATTGCCTATTTGTTGTTGTATGTACAAATTGTATACACTGTTTATGGGCTTTAAAAAAATAAATAAATAAAATAAAAAAAGCTACTAGTAGGCGTGGCCAACCGTCGACATTTTGTTCGCGCTTCATCGCACCAACCGAGGCATACCAAATAAGGGCAAAGAGGCGGAGCGTGGGCGGAGCGTGGGCTGAGCTACAGGACGCATGCTGGCATTTACCTTAGAAGGGCTTTCTTATGGGAAAAACACATAATATTTCATTACCTGCGACTCGTTTGTGTTCTGACCACACGTGCTTGGTTGTACACTATATCAATAAAGTGTTTAGTCTGTTGAAAACACTGTTGTAATACATTAAGCCACTTAACATCGTTCTTATGACGTTTTTCAACAGGAAGAAAGTGCGAATTACATCCAAATACTTCAGATATAGTCTGTGTTAGTAAATGCAGGGCTATTTAGGAAATCCAGGCAGAACACTGTATGACAACGCTTCAGATGACGATTTTATAGACTACAGCTGATCAATCTGTCAGATTCTGGAGTGCATTAGAGTTCTGAAGAACATTATAAATCATAAATTATCCTAAATAAAGCAATTACATTTATAGAGATGGTATAATATATGGTATAATATGGTATAATATTGTAATATAATATAATATAATATGGTAATATAATTTCACTCACCTGGGAAACGGAGGCCACGTGAATGGTTTGTGAGCACAATTAAGTGCACACAGCATGCCATATCTGATAATTGCTGGAAATAATTCCAAAAGCCAACTGACTGTGTAAAGCCACATAAAACAACACAAAAATACAATGAATATGCCAAGATCTGCGGCTAATCAGCTGGAATCAGCTGAAGTGAAGTGACGGCGACCAGCGGGACTAGCTGTCACTCAAGTGGCCACGCCCCTTAATTATGCAAACTTAATTTAGCTTAATATAAAGGAAACGGATGAGTTATAAAAATATTCACCCCCCTCACAGTTGTCATGATGGGTAATATAAGCTATATGAACCAAAATCGTTCTTTGTACCAGGCTGTAAACAGCTTTTTTTCTGCTGTAAAGTTGGCTATTTCACCAGTGGGCTCATTAGAGATTTGCTCTATTATGGAGCCAGGACTAGCGGAATTTCGATGAATTGCAGTTTTAGTTACTTCCGTATTGGCTTCCCGAGGGAGAGCGGGAGGTTGCCGCTTGGTATCCACACACTTTTTTCAAACATAAACTTTCTTTAAAATAAAAAAAATGAACAAATGTTTTAAAAGTATAAAAAATTATAATAAACTAAATCTATGCACAACAATGAGTCCAGGTCGGTGTCCTCAGCAGTAAATACACAGAGAACTTTAAAACAAATGTTATTGTAAGGAAAATAAGTCAACCCTTAAGATAAACAGAGTTAAAAATGACCTTCTTAAATAAAAATTTAAAGTTTTATTGAGATCATTGTTGGTGATTGTATGGGATTTGGCCAGATTTGGTAGCAAAACATGAAATACAAAGGAAAATTAAGACCTGTTTAAAAAGGATTTAAGACCTACAACAAGATTTCAGTCAATTTTAAACTTTTTAAGGCCTAAAATTTGGATTTTGAGATTTAAGACTTTTTAAGACCCAGCAGAAAGCTTGAATTAAAAAAATACATTTTAAATAGTAAAGCCATTTTAAAAACAGTCGAATCCTGAATAAAGTCTTCTCAAATCTTCTGTTTCAAAATATTTTATTCAAAGGTTATTTCATATTGTACACCAACTCTGAACCACAGTGTGTGATTGTCCCTTAAAGACCACAGAGCACATTAGAAGCTGTGATAATCAACAGAAAGCGCTTCATTTCATACTCAAAAGACTGAACGACAAAAGAAAACGTTCTCATTGGAAAAATAAAACAAAAAAAAACTAAAACTCCAGAAACATTACTCGGGAATACACACAACTACATACGCTATGATCTGAACATTACAAGATTTTTTTGTTTTCTTTGTCCTGAATTTAGTCACTGTCCTCATCAGATCCCCTGTTGGAGGCCTCGTTGTTGGACCCGGAGTCATTATCAGACCTCTGTGGAGAGCCTTCGTTCTCGGACCCGCGGTCAGACTGGGCGGCGGCCGGAGAGCCGGCGGGAGATTCATCATCAGAGGCGTCAGAGCGGCTCTTTTTGCTCTCGTTGTCGGACTGATCTGAATCAGACTGTTGTTGTGGTCTCCTCCTCTTCACGGGCCGTTCGCTGCCGGACTCGTCGTCTGAGTTTGCAGAGCGCTGAGGAGGACTGCCCGCCTCACTGCCCGACTGATTCCGTTCTACATTAGAATCGCTGTCAGAGACGATGCGTTTCCTGGGGCCTTCATCGTCATCTGAACCTGAGCCGCTGTCTCTGGCGTTTCTGGATAGAAACACAAACATGTTTTTCTTTATTTTTCTTTTTTTTGCGTGTGTGCTGTCACATCAAACTTTTGATAGCATGATCAATAAAGATAAAAATCGACAAGGGGTGCGTTTCTGAAAACCATCATTACCCAACTAAGGTCACAAGTTCTGTTGCAACAAACATAGGTCCCGTTTACACTAGTGCGTTTTAGTTTTAACCCAGCGTTCCTGAACATATCTCCGTCCACACTACTCCACCAAAAACGCACATCATGTGACCATTCGCGCACTCTGGGCATGCGTGTTCAAGTATAAACAGGTCGCATGTGTCTCGCTCGGCATTCTAAATAGGGCTTACACCCCTTAAAAAGCGAGCGATTAGCGAGTGCTCGAACAGTAGCTTGCCTCTTGTGAATATATGCAGCTGTTGTAGTAAAAAAGGCAGAGTTTTACTGCTCAATGGCGCCTAAAACGGACAATAGTGCAAACAACGCTCCCATTTCTGTGTCCATGTTGTTGTTTACAGGTTGGTCTGCCGTCTTCTGGTGGCGTTATAGTCATGTGATAGGGGCTTGATGAATACGGGAAGGATACGCAATGACCAAAAGCCCCAAATTGAGTAGCGAATCTCAGCAGCCACGCCTCCGTTTTCAGATGTCTCCGTTTCCCCCATCCACACTGAGACGGAGCAGCAGCGTTTTAGAATGATAACGGCCTCTCTAGCGTTTCCAAAACGCTCCGTTTTCGGGGCTCGAAAACTCCGGCGTAGTGTGGACGGATGGCGTAACCGTAGCAAAACTTATTTCGTTTTCGTTTTAAAACGCATTAAACAGGGCCATAGTTCACTGATTTGACGTTTCCCAAATTTGTCGTTCCAACAAACATTCAACGAACTTCTGCACTTGCATCTACACCTCTGGAGCTGTAATTAGAAATCCCATGGTTTAGATCACATTATGTTTTTTTTAGTCACGGATCGGACCAATAGTCTCGGATCGTACCATTTTTCAGATCAGCCAAAAGGGGAGAAGACAAATGTAATTTGCTTTCCATTTAGTACAAAAACAGCACTGCAAGACACTTTTGGTTTTTACAAACAACTTAGAACCTGTCATTTTTATTTAAAAAAATAAATAAATGAAAAATAAAATTGCAGGGAGGGTTGGGGAGTCGCAAAAGTGAAGCAGGCGGGGGAAAAGGGAGATCGGTAAAAAAAAAAAAACATTCCCAGAATTTTGCAGGGTGATTCATTTTAAATATCCTAAGAATAACATTCCTCATGGTTATATTTAGGTTAGTATTTTGCAACCATGAAATGACATTCCCAGAATGTTGAAGGGGGTTGTTTTAAAATCAACTTAAAGCTTTTACACAATGTTTATTTATTTATTTTACTAGCTTTTGTTTATTTTACTATTTTATTATTTATTTATTTATTCATTCATTCATTCAACTTACTATTTATTTATTTATTTTACTATTTTGTACTTTATTTTACTTGCTATTTGTTTATTTTACGAACTATTTATTTTACTATATTGTACTTTATTTATTTATTTATTTTCTAGTTATTTATATACAAAAGATTATTTGTAAACACTTTAAAATAATGGTCCACTAGTTATTGTTAATGTCTTTACTAACACAAACAAACAATTAGTTAAAAATTTATTACATCTTTGTTAACGTTATTTAAGTTAAATTCATGCTAGTTCATGTTAACTCTTGGTGCATTAACTGATGTTAACAAGCATAAATTTGGATTTTAATAATGCATTAGTAAATATTGAATTATGAAATAAATAAATGCTTTACAAGATTAATTATACTTAGTTAATGATAGTAAATACATTCATTTACATTAGCTAATGGGTGATTATTTTAAAGCGTTACCGAATATTTTACTAGATTTATTTATTTTACTTACAACACACCACTTTGGTAGCCATTATTCATTTGCTCTTCTGTTGTAAATGGAACAGTTTGCAAAGCTAAAACAAAAAGAAAATACCCAGAGTTTTCAAATATTGTTTACCATAACAGAATTTAAAAAATTGTACCATCCCAGCCCCCAAACCCCCTCTCTATGCTTTCGTTCGCGACAAACCCCTCACCATATCAGCGCGCACCACTCTTCGATTTAGTCAGCGATAAACCACACATCATCTCAAGACCCAGCTCCGTCCCCCCTCTTTTGCGGTATAACTTTCGGTTTGAGGGCGGCATTCTCAACGTTTGCCTTGAGATCCAATTGAGCTTGCTCCTGCTTACAATTACCTACAAAATATTACATATCATTACATAACTATTACATATCAAATGCCATAAAACAACCATTTCACAAAAGTGAATGTTCAATCAGTGTGTTTTTTCGATTGTGAATCATAACTCTTTATAATGCGCAAAATGGCAGCGTTTTTAGTTTTACTGCAACACTAACAACTTTCTCAAATCGGGGCCTTTTGAAGTTTCATACATCACTTGACCTTCTGATTTGGTTGAAAGCTTGTTCTAAAATTCTGATTTAACAACCAAAACATTTAGAAAAAGACACATTTCTCTACAACTCTCCATTTACATGATAGATACTGTGAAACTTCAGTTCATGCCGACTTAAACCAAACATGAGGAGCGTCTCTCACCTGTCTTCTGCTATTTTCAGGCCGTCCTCATCAGAAGAGGAATCAGAAGATGAAATGATGGCTTTAGACTTGATCTTTCCTTTAAGTGAAGGCGGCATGCGCTCTGGCTTGGGCTTTAGAGAAGAAAAAAATACCATTAGGACTCTCATCATTCATCTTGCATATTATCTTTCTCCTTCATGTTGGACGTTACCTTCTCAATCTTCTTGCGCTCTCTGGGTTTGCGCTGCTTTTTAGGCCTTGATCCTCCTTCCTCGTCATCGGACCCATCGTCTTCTCTTTTATTTGGTCTGAAGAAGAATGAATACCAATCAAACTCAAACTACCGATCAGTTCACAGACGTTGCGGTTCACAATGGGTTTTAGAATATAATCTTATATACAGTTGAATACAGAATTATTAGCCCCCCAGTCAATTTCTGTTTAACAGGGAGAAGATTTTCAACACATTTGTAAACTTAATAGTTTTAATAACTCATAATAACTGATTTATTTTATCTTTGCCATGATGACAGGACATAATATTTGACTACACATTTTTCAAGACACCACAGCAGAGGTGCCCAAACTTTTTCTTATGAAGGGCCAAAAAACAAACTTGATTGAGGGGGGTGGGCCAAAAGTTAATATATTAAACTATTACATTAAAGCAGCTTTGGTAATTTCCTAATTTATTATGATTGTATTATTTATTATATATTATTTATCACTGTTTATTATTACTATTTCCTTATTTATACATTTTATTATGAACCTCTTACAATAAAAACATAAATAAACACATTTGTAACACCATGGTATTCAATGCTGAATACATGAGCTGCATCAGCCTTTGCCTTGATTTGCTCGTTGATGTCTTTTATATTGTTCTGTGTTCCAGTGACAGTATTTACCTTTTTAAAAAAATAATTCATGCACCACATTTATTTGAAACATTTCATTTCAGTTTACTTTTGTAGCTCGACATTTACACAAACAAACAAACAAAAGGTTACGTTAAATTAAAAAATGACAATCTCTGTTGAAGGTATTCATTCTAAATCTCTTCTCAGATGGGATGGCGGGCCAAATCAAAGGTTATCATGGGTCAACTTTGGCCCGCGGGCCCTCCTTTAGCCATCTCTGCACTAAAGGGTTTATGCAGGAAGTCAAATTTAAGACTTTAGGACCCTTTTAAAAATAAAATGTTAGACTTATACAGGGCTAAACACTATTGATTACTTCTAATGGCCTGGTTGGTTGCCACAAACAAACAAAATCTTATTTAATTATTTCTTAGCGACATATTTTAATATGTCAAACAAGAAAACTCGAGTTGTATACAATTTTTTTCAACATAATATTTATTTTTTTAATGACAATTTAACTTTGTAATTAAAGTTAAAAGCTTATTTATTATGGAGACAATGACATGGTCAAAAATATACATTTGGTATAATGTATCATGCAGAGTGACATGTTGCTCTGTTATTATCATGAGGAATTGTGCAACTGGTTTTAGTTTTCTTTCCCTGATTAGGGCATTTAACTTGAAATTGTTGTAAATTGTATTTCTTTGCAATAAAAAAAACTTAAATGTTAAAAAAAAGGTTTTATTTAGATGGATTATTGGTGATTGGATGGATGTCGACCCGATTGGGTAGCTTTATTTGGACAGAGGAAAATTAAGACCTATTTAACATGATTTAAGACCTGCAAGACAATATTTCAGTGAATTTAAAGACTTTATAAAGCCTAAAATGTTTGAAATTTAAAACTGTTGAAGACTTTTTAAGACCCTGGGGGGACCCTGGAAAAATACTCAGCTTAAAGTGCAATTTAAATTCTTAACTAGGTCAATTAGGCAAGTTAGGGTAATTGGGCAGGTCATTGTATAACAGTGGTTTGTTCTTTAGAAAATATTGCTTAAGAGGGCTAATAATAATTACCTTAAAATGTTTTTTAAAAAATGAAAACTGCTTTATTCTAGCCTAAATAAAACAAATCAGACTTTCTCCAGAAGAAAAAATATTATAGGAAATACTGTGAAAAATTGTTTGCTCTGGTAAACGTCATTTCAGAAACATTAGAAAAGGAAGAAATATATATATCACAGGGAGATAATCATTCTGACTTCAACTGTATTTATTTAATGTAGCTTAGAATTACATTGATATTATTTATATTATCTACACTAGCTCAGATTTTCACCTTTTATGGCCAAATAACTGCACCAATAAATTGTTAAAGATGATGACAACCCTTTATGATAAATTCGCACTAATTTAGATACATTAACCAAAAGATTAGCAATACATTGGTTAAAGTATTTATTCCAAATGACATTTAATAAAATATTCAACTGTTCATTGCTTATGCTGCCTCAGGGTTAGGCCTGTTTTTCGTTGTACGATATATTGCAATAAACAATATTATTGTCATTTTAAGCAGCTCAATATATAATGCAAGAATGACAATAAAATATCATCATAATGCAAGTACACTCTTCCAAAGAACGTGTCATATTTTATTCTAAAGAATATTTAATGTAATTAGTCATTTTAACAATTTAAGAACTAGGCTTTGGAATCAGAATGTGAAAACACATATCCTAAACAAATAAATAATAATAAACGTTAACAAAAAAATGCAAGGTAATAAGTAACAAAGGTTGCGATATCTGCTACCAGATCTATTTTCAGTTGTCAGGCACCAACATGAAAATATACTTTAGTAATTTATGGTAAATACTAGAGTTTTTTTAACCATACTGACACTGACACCTCCAATAGAGAAAAAGAGGTTGTGCAATGAGCTAAAATGCGGCAAGAATTGTTTTTTACGTATGGGCGATATATATTGCATCACCAAAAATCATTGGGGTCGTGTCCATGTATTGTGCGATAAGTCAATACATTGATTATTGTGAAAGGCCTACTCAGGTCCATTATTAAAATCAAAAGGTCTACTTGCTTATTTAATTTACTACAATATTAAATGAATTACATTAGCTAGCATCAATAAAAGCATTATTTACTGAAGTGCTAGCAAAAAATGTAAATAATACACATTTGATTTATAATTTAATTAAAAAACCTATCGTTATTTAAACAACAGCAACAACAAAGAGAATAAAACAAACATTTAATTTAACAGTAGTAAAAGAAAATAAATAAATAAACAAACAAACAAACAAACAAATAAATGAATAGGGAAAAACTGCATAACACAATTATTACTAAACAAATAAACTAAAAAAGTGTAAAATTGTGAATAAACAAAGTTAAAAATATCAAAAGTACAAAAAGTTCATAAGTTTTACGTTCTAGATAGCAATTTGTGCCATTATATGAACTTCTTCCTGAGCTGAGAAAACAGATGCACATTTACCTCCTCCTCTTCTTGTTTCTTGGTTTCTTCTCTCCCTCTTCTCCTCCGTCCTCAACTTCACTGCCGCTCTCGGTCCTCCTCTTCTTCTTCTTCCTGATGGGCAGATCCTCATCGGAGTCATCGTTGACAAACTCATCAAAGTCGCCTCCTTTCTTGCGCTAGTAAAACAGCATATGAACTTTATTAAGGCAGCTGCTAGAAGTGAAAACTGATTTTATTTTTTACCGTTGTTCAGCGAAAAACTATTAAAGAAAATTTTCTGAAGACAATCCCATATTGCATCTTTAATATCAGGTGTGAACAGGGCCTAATGGGAGATTCACACACATTAGTAGCTTGAACATTCATTTGCATGTGAAATTCACTTCACAACAGATGTGAAGTTACACCAGTTTCGTTGCAAAATAGCTGATATGAATTTTGTTGAGAGGGTAGCTGTGTTTTATGTGCTACAGAAGGTGGAAAAAACATTTCTGGGTCCATCAATTCCTTCAGATTTCCCTCAGACTAGATGATGGCGCAAGCTCCTGATTGGTTAAACTGGCAAAGTTCCGATTTCTTCAACTCAAGCGATGTGTTATGCGTGTCAAATGTCAAAACGCTCAATACACGCAAACCGCAACGCAAGATATCTATCGCGTCTTTGATTTGCGACTTAACATGTAAATAACTCACATTTAGCACTTCATCCACGTGTGGTGTAAACACACTAGAGCTGCACAATTAATCGTAAAAAGATTGTGATCTCGATTCGACCCCTAGACGATCTTAATTTAGCATTTCTACGATTCTGCCAATCATATTGTGCGAAGCAAAGGTGGCCGCACAAGTCTTCATGTTGTTTTACATACAATGTTCAGCAACGTGAACACCTCCAAATGGTGTTGAAAAAGACACAGTGTATAATGAGAGTGAGCCTGGTGCTGCAAGTGTTTAACAAGTTTCGAGTCCTGTGGAGGGGTTGCAGATGGATAGTTTTGCTTTGTGTTTACTTTATAATTAAAGTTGTTGCACATTTGCTAGTTCCCGTCACTTTTTTCCTTGATGGAATGAGTTTGAGCTACTTGTACAATAAGTTAGTATTACGGGTAGTTCCGGTGTATACAGAGGAACACAGAAACTGCCAGTGAGCATTCCGTCATTGGCTACGTTCACACTGCAGGCAAATGTGGCCCGAATCTGATTTTTTTGCCCACATGTGACTCAGGTCTTGACACTGTGAACAGCCCAAACCACATAGAATCTGATCTTTCCATGTCAGATTTGTGCCACTTTCATATGTAGTATTAAATCAGACAAAGATCTGATGCTTTGCAATGCGACCCCAGTGTGAATGGTTATGTCGGATTTTATGTGACTTTTACATAATCTTTGAGCGACATGCGTCATCATTCTGTGCTGCAGACGTCATCTACTCCTCAGCAGCAGTAGATCGGCACACAGGGCAATTATTTTACCACAGAAAGTTGGTTGTTCATTTTTAAAAAAAGATTTTGAAGGCAAAACTGGAGCTTGTTAACCAATCTGGTTAACGATTGGGGCACGGTTGACCACGAAGCTGTGTAGGGGGGTGTTGCCAATAGGGAATCCGTGCTCAAAGGAGAGGGCACTTTCATTTTAAGGACGAACTTTCTCTCTGAGAGAATAAAGAGCAGGTGCTCAAGCACCCAAACCCCTTTCTGCACATGTTTGTTGTTTATAACGAGGTAAAATGAAATAACTCTTTAAACAGAGACAAACCAACTCCGCCTTCACAGTTTAGTCTGCGGCTGCTCATTAACCCCTGAAGAGTTCACTACACCGGTGGTCAGACAGACGCGCACCACGGCTGTCACAAATCAGTGTTTTCGATCACAAGAGACTTATTTTAGGTGTCAAATACACATTAGCAGTAGCAGAACAACCCTTTACAGTTCATGAAATACACCACGGTTGTCTTTGAAAGGGGCATTAATTACATTAAGCATGACAACGTGCTTGAGTATACACATTGTGTGTTAATAATTAGACATTCTGTGCTGTCCGTAGCTGCACTTTTGCGCACGCGGGTCAATTTAGGACCATGATCTGTTCACACTGCAAATCTGATATTGATCACATTTATAACAGCAGTGTGAACAGCAATGCAAAACAATCAGATCTGAGAAAAAATCTGATTTGAGCACTAAGCCTCGCAGTGTGAACGTAGCCATTGTCAGAGCAGCATAAACAGAATGCAGAAGTATAAACCCACGGCTGTGAACAAAACATGCGCTGTGGGTTATGGCGATAACTTGACACAGAAGTATAATCCAGCCTTTTGTCATAAAAAGTGTTGTGTCTCACCCGTCCACTGCCACCTCCTCCTTTCTTCTTCTCTTTTGCGGCTTCTTTCATTCCTTCGAAGTTGAGCAGGTTTCTGGTTCTCTCCACGTACTGCGCTCTCTGCTCCAGCAGCTTCTTCTGCTCCTCGGCTTCGCGGCTCTTCCTCTCCTCTTGCTCCTTCATCATCTGCTGCCGCAGCAGGTCTCGCTCCTGTTCCTGCTTGGCTCGGTGCTCCTTCTCCTCCTCGTCTTGTTTACGAGCTCGAGCTACATGGTACTGAGCCTGGCTTAACAGGTCAGAGCACTGCCTGAGAGACAAAACACACAAACACTGCTGACCAGATCACTGAAACAATCTCAACAGCCTCTGAGAAGAAGTCTTTCTGTCTTATGACATAAATATTTGCAGTAAAAAAATAAAAACAAATAATATTATAAATGGTTTAATAATTTCTGTGTTACAAAAAAGTAGATAATTGATTTTATTCATTCATTCATTTTGAAATGTCGCCACAGCGGAATCAACCGCCAACTTATCCAGCATATTTTTTTACGCAGCGGATGCCCTTCCAGCCGCAACCCATCTCTGGGAAACATCCATACACACACATTCACACACTACGGACAATTTAGCCTACCCAATTCACCTATACCACATGTCTTTGGACTTGTGGGGGAAACCGGAGCACCCGGAGGAAACCCACGCAACCATGGGGAGAACATGCAAACTCCACACAGAAATGCCAACTGACCCAGCCGGGGCTCG
>CAIGQQ010034334.1:2395021-2417095 GCA_903798035.1 Danio albolineatus
AGACATTGTTATATGAAGCAATTTATAAATGTGGTTTTATTTACATAGAAACCATATTAAATGCAAGTAAAGTGTACTTTAATGCTACAGATAATATAATATAATATAATATAAGATAATATAATATAATATAGTATAATATAATAGAATATAATAGAATATAACAAAACAACATAATAAAATGTAAACTAAAATGCTTTTAAACTTCTAAACCTGTACTAGTTAAAATATATAAAAGAATAAACAGTTACACTGAATGATATTTTAGTGGGTATTCTGTGTAAACTATGGTAAAAAGGCATGATAGTCATCGTTTATTTGACTATTTGTACAAAAAAAGTAAAAAGCATTGTCAACAGCCATCAGATTGGACTTTTTTTTTTTTTACTGCAACTGTGACATCACATCTGGCATGAAAAAAATAAATAAATTGTAAAAGCAAATGTACCTTGCTTCACTTGCAGCCAGTGCAAGGTCAAACCTCATTTTGTCTCCAGATTTGCTGAGATAACTGAAGTACCTGAGAGAATAGCAGAGGGTTATGAAAGAGTCATCGCTGAGCTTTGCATCACCATTGGCTGAAGATCACGTACCTGTGAGCCAATTCCAGCTCTTTAACCGCACTCAACACAGCCTTCAGGTTACTCTTCTCATCCTTCAGCACTAACGTGGCCAATCTCTGCAGCACCAGAGCCACGTTAAACATCAGCACGGTGTCATTCGGAGCCACGTGACGAGCCTGAGCACAACAGCAAGAAGAGAAGAGGAAATACATTGTACTATTATTCAAAACTGTTTCATTAAAGCTATAGTTTTTGAAAAATAACATAAGGTTTATATTAGGGCTGTGCCATTAATTGGAATCGCAGAAAAAAATATATCGCGATTTAAGCACAAACAATTTATAAATCGCAAAAGGCTGCAATTTTATCAAATTTAATTTGATTTTTGTTCACGTTCTTGTGCGCAGTATTTTAATATGTTAAAGAGCCCATATTATGGATTTTTGAAAATGACCTTCCATGCAGTGTGTTACACAGCTCTAAGTAAAGTGAAATGTCCAGCTAAGGCTTAAATCTGAAAGTGCAAAGTGTTTAAAACGATTGATTCATATATAAAAGAGTCGACTCATTGTTGTTTAAATGAATCGTTATTAGAACGAGTCTTTAGCCGTTTCGGCTTGACGTCAACGCGAAACATAATAGTTGCGCGCGCAAATTTGAACTGCCCGGCCCCGCCCACAGACAGGAAGGAAAAGTGGAAGACTACAAGCACTGTATTGCAGTAAGTGTTGTAGTATAACCAGCGGGACAGCAGTGACGTGTGATCTGAGTAATATCTAAGTAAATCTTTATACTGTTTGATGGCAGTATAAAGATTTAGAGAGAAGTTATTGACAGCATTGGCAGTGTTGGTTTTCGCGTTTTGCTCTTTGTAGACGGTCCCTAAGGACCGGTCTCTCTGCCGCCTGCGCATAGAGTTCAATATAATGCATCCAGCGCGAAGGCAAAGCTCATTTTTAGGAAAATAAGGTTGTAGGTGATTGTATACATTGCGACGGTTGAAAAGAGGTGCTATTTGTGTAGGAACAATGTTTCGGTCATGAGTTATTGATCCGGAAAACACGACTGCTGCTAACTTTACTAAACTTATCGGCATTCCGGTTAAATCATGTCCCGTAGACGCTATGCTCTGAAGTGCGAGGGAAAAGCTGTGTTATTTTCCCTACCTGGAAACCTCTTTTCCCTACCTGGAGTGGTTGAGGTTTATTTCGTAAAATACCTGAGAATTACATCCCCAACACGGTGCTGTGTTCACGTCATCTCTCTGAAGAGAGCTACACCAATCTACACGCTTACAACGCGGGATTTGTTGCACGGTTGTTGTTAAAGGATGGATCAATACCCAGTTTATTTGGACCAGAATGTTGTTCCAGTCGTGTTGACTCTAACAAGGTAAATATGGATGTAGTTGTCTGTATTGTGTTTGCTCCGTGCAGCATGTAGCGGTAGCCATTTAGCTTACTGCCGAATGTAACTATTTGTTGGCTTACAATAGTCCATGAAGTGTTAATTATTACTGAATGTTTGTTGTTATGATGAAGAATATAGCAATACGCTGTTGTACAAAAGCAGTGATTTGTTTTCAATATGTTCTGGCATCGGGCTGTTGACACAGACGTGACGTGGTAGCGTCACGTAAAGGAGGTGCTTGGGGGAAAAGACTCGCTCAGACGATTCATATGGGAGTCGGTGGGAAAATGAGGTAAAAATAAATAGATATTATAAGACATCGAAAGTGTTTTTTAACCTTGCATACATATCATCCTGTTGTTTGGGACTTCAAAAAGTGAAATTTAACCGTTCTCAACCCACCATATGGGCTCTTTAACCAATCAGAGCTGATGCAGCACACCGGGCAATTACAGCTAAGTTGAGCAGGAGAAAGATGTTAACCAATCAGAGCTCAGTCTGCGCACAACGAAATTGAGCAGGAGAACCGAATAGGTGGTTTTGATTTACGTTTTTATTTATTGTTATGGCTGGGATTGAGGTTAGTTCATCTTTATTTTTTCATGTTGTCTGTTTTTAAGACAATTTATTACAGTTTTGTTTATCAAGCAGTTAGTACTAGTGTGTACAGTATGTTTTTATCTAGAGTTGAGGTTAGTTCATCTTCATTTATTTTATGTTGTCTGTTTAAAAGACAATTTTACTTTAACAGTTTTATTTATTAAATTTAATACTAGGGAAATGAGTTTTGTTATGCACTTCTTGTGCACTGAATACATTTAGAATGTGTATGTAGCATGTTTGAAAAGGCAAAAACAGTTGCCAAAAATCACAAATAAAATTGCAATTGCAATATTTGTTCAAAAAAAATATATCGCAATATAATTAGTTTGTCCATATTGCACAGCCCTAGTTTCTATATATAGCAAATGCAAAATGTACACAGAAACAATCAAAATGAAACCCATACAATTGAAGTCAACAATATTAGCACTCTTGAATTATTAACTCCCCTGTATATTTTCTTCCCCAATTTCTGTTTAACAGAGGGATTTTTTTCCAACACATTTCTAAACATAACAGTTTTAATAACTCATGTCCAATCACTGATTTATTTGATCTTTGGTAAGTTTTATGTTAAGTAGGTAAGTTAGGGTAATGCAAGTCATTGTATAACGATGGTTTGGTCTGTAGACTAATGAAAAAAATATTGCTTAAGGGGGGCTAATAATATTGACTATAAAATGTTTTTTTATTCTTGACGAAATAAAACACATTTTTCAGTGAAATACTGTGAAAAATTCCTTGCTCTGTTAAACATCATTTGGAAAATATTTGGAAAAAAGAAAAGAAGAAAAATAAATTATAATAATTACTCATTTGGGAACCCACACGGTAAAAAACAGTATTAGGTGCTTTCTCACCCTCAGAAGAGTCTGTTTGCACTCCTGCAGCTTTCCACATTTGAAAAGCGCTCGAGCCAAATACAGCAGAACTTCTGTGTTCTGATACTTGTAGAACTTCTTCAAGCAGTTTTCATACTGAAGAGACACAAAAGCAGTCAATGAGTGCAGAAACACAAAACACTTCCATGTCGATAAGATCAGATGCTTTCTTAACAGCTGTTTTTTCACCACTGTCATTTTTTTTCTCCTGCACAGAGTCATAAATGTATTTAGAGTTAGAAAATGTATATGAAAACATAGGCAGGAATGTCACCCTCTGTATAAACGGATGTGTTTACTGCTTATTGTTTTTTCTTTCATGCCAGAAAAAAAAAAAAAATCACAGAAAGAGCGGAGTGATATGACACGATGCATAAACGTGCAATACACATTTATATTTGCAGATTACATGTGTCTGCTGCCTCATTACAAATATACACAGAAACTTTCACAGTATATATGTTAAAGTGACAATACAGTTTAACAGACCTTATGCATTTCTCAAACATTTTAGAATCCATGTTTCCTAAATTTCGCATTCTGACGACAAGCTGTGATCAGATAAGATACTTCACGACTGGTTTCATTACATGAGAGCACAATAATGTTAGTCTTGTTTTCGAAAGAAGAGTCCCACATAGGTAGTGAGTATAATACAAGCTTAGATTAAATTTAAAATAAGGGGAATATATCATTCTTGTAATAGCACAACTATAAAACGTTGTGGCCAATTAAACGCAGCCAGGGGCTTGCATATTAATAATCGTTACAGTCAGATTTTACACAGTAGGATTTACAGGAGAACAAGGAAACAATGGTGTTTTATGTGTGACAGTCACAGTCTTTTTTATGTACTAAACTCTTTATTTAGCTTTGCCTAGGTACAACGGGGACATAATTATTGAGCATGTCACCTTTTTTCCTCAGAAATTATATTTTTTAAAGGTTTTGTTGACTTGGAATTTTCACTGAATGTTAGTGACAACCAAATAATTATATTCGGGGAAAAAAAAACTAATTAGTTTACAAATGCATTTGTGTGCAATAAAATTAAATGACTCAGGGAAAATTGAACACATGAAAAAAGGGAGGTGTTGAAAAGCAGAGACAGCCCAGACAGTGGCTGAAATCTCTCAGTATCTCTCAGAGAAGCATCTTTAAGCTGCCATCACCAAAAAGCCTTTTCTATAATGTATTAAATACACTTCAGTAAATGAGTTGTTTTTGCTTGTGCCATTCGATCGTTATTACACTCATCTTTTAGATTCTTTTTTGTTTTGTTTTATTTTTATGCTTGTATTGTTTGGGTTTTTACCAAAATCTGGTTCAATTCCATGTCAACAGCTCCTTTTAGAAATATTACCCCCAGAAAAAAACATGAAATGTTCAATTATTTCCTCCACTGTATATCCAGATTTTCGTTTTTACAAGTAGAAAAAAACATTTAATTAAACATTGCTACAATTGTTTACTGTCTCACCATCTGCACAGCACTGATGTACTGCTTCTGCTCCACATAAATGTGTGCCAGATTGAGCCAGACATCACTGATCTCTGCAGTGGCTTCTCTGACCTGAGCGAAGACGTCTCGTGCCTCTCGGAAATAACCTTTATGTGCCAACACAGCACCTGCGTGATAGAAGGAAAATGCTTATCATGAAGGAACTAGTTTATCTTTGAACGTAACTGTGCAATGCAGTACAGCATACACACATTAGAGAAGCAGAGAAACATAGACGAATGTGAATTAAAAAAATATATAAAAAAATGACTTGACTAAGTGACTGTCAGATTTCTTTTTGTGCACATGAAATAAATCAGGACATCTGAATCTGGCCTTGGAAGCGTTATTAAAACCCACCTATGCCATTGGCAGCATATAGATTTTTAGAATCGTTCCTCAGAACTTGTTTGTAGATGGCCAACGCTCGATCCTGGTGACGCTTTTCCTGCAAAATAAATAAATAAAGTAAGAGAGTAAATAAATAACACAGATAATAAATTCCGACAACGCATGATGGATGAAGTGAAGCACCTTTTCTCGGTCTCTGGTGGGCTGATGCAGCGTCTGAAGCCAAACGTTTCCCAGCGCCAGCATGGAGTAGGTGTCGTTCTGAGTCGAGGGCTGTTTGAGAATACGTTCAAACTTCTTCTGGCCAGGACCCCACTCCTGTTTAGCCAAGTGAAGGTTGCCAATCAGCGACCAGGCATCAGGGTGATCCTACAAAACACATTTTACACTTCATTGAACATGTATTATACACATACACATCACCTTTTTCAATACTATATACTGCAGGTTAACGGTGTTAATATAACTGTCTAGCCCAAACACAACTTCTTTAACTTTTCTAATTTTGACTAGGGGCGCCACGGTGGCCTAGTGGTTAGCACGTTCGCCTCACAGCAAGAAGGTCGCTGGTTCGATTCCCGGCTGGGCCAGTTGGCATTTCTGTGTGGAGTTTGCATGTTCTCCCCGTGGTTGCGTGGGTTTCCTCCGGGTGCTCCGGTTTCCCCCACAGTCCAAAGACATGCAGTACAGGTGAATTGGGTAAGCTAAATTGTCCGTAGTGTATGTGTGTGAATGACAATGTATGGATGTGTTTCCCAGAGATGGGTTGTGGCTGGAAGGGCATCCGCTGCGTAAAACAAATGCTGGATAAGTTGGCGGTTCAATCCGCTGTGGCGACCCCGGATTAATAAAGGGACTAAGCCGAAAAGAAAATGAATGAATGAATTTTGACTAGTGTAGTAATAATGTGCACCTTTTGGTAAATCAGCTTTGGAACAATAACTATTGTGAAAAACACTTAACAAATAAGCTTGAATTTTGTTTCATTTTATTCATACAGATCTGAGGAAAATCACAAATAAATTCACGGCACCCAAAGAAAGCAAAAAGTCAAGAATTAGAATTTCCAAATAGGATTTACTGATGAATGGCAAACGTTTCAGAGCTCTGAATAAAAAATAAAGAAAGTTTGCTTGGATACGTCACATTATAACCATTTTTAATAACATTGCTCTTACATATTTTTAAATATTTAGCTTATTTGCATAATACAGATTTAGAAAAATCCCAGTATACATAGACATATGTGTAAACATAAGAATTATCTACCTGGTTGATCTGAAGGGCTTCTTTAAACCAGTCTGAAGCTTCGTAGAAATTTCCCTTATCACGTGCCATCGCCCCGAGACGCAAGTAACCTGTTACAGAATCAAATCATATTAACCCACCATTTCTTTTAAACAAAAAAAAAAACACAAACACACACACAACACCAATATTGGTATATACTTACAGTCCACGTAGTTGGGATGCTCTCTGAGGATGTTCTTGTAGAGTTTCTCAGCCTCGTGAAACTCACACATGGCTTCGTAGAGTCTGGCCAGGTTATAGGAGGTTGTGACAGAGATGGCGTTGTAATAATGCTCATCGTGCTCGCCCTCGGCTTTTGCCCTCTCCAAAGAAGCCAGGAAGTATTTCTACAAAGATATTGAGATGTGTGACTTACGCACGTAATGATTTTGTAATATTTATTTTTATTATCAAAGCATAACTTTCCCAACCATGCAAAATTATAGTCATTTTAACAGCAAGCTGTTTATTTGTATTAATTCAATGGCAATTTCTGAATTAAATTGTTCCATATGCACCAGAAACTGTCTTATAAACACTCCATATTTCTGGGAACACAATTCTGAATGTGCGCCACCCAAATGAGTGGGCTTGACAAGCAATCTGTTGGAAACGTAAACTTTCCTCTTTATATGCACCTGACACTTTCTTATATACATTTCTGGAAAAACATGCTTGGGTTAGATAGTTATTGTGAGGCTATTAAGGGCATCAGTTCATCGCATTTTACCACTGTTTACTGAGTGTAACCACAGATACATGGACACTTAAGCTTTTTAAAGCAGCAAAGATCAGCTAGTCTGATTATAAGCTGACATAAGAGTGATCCGCTGATGAATCGACTGATCTTCACGGCTTTAAAACACTCCAGTGTCTCTGTATCTGCTGTTACACTCAGTAAACAGCAGTGAGTTCTGTGAACTGATGACCTTCACGGCCAATCCCAGTCATTTATGTTGAGCATGTGAACACAATGGCAAATCAGCTGTTTAATCTCTCTTACCTTGGCCTCACCCAGGTTTCCCAATCTGAAGTGTAAAGCCCCCAAATTATTGAGGATCTCAGGAGGAACATCAGCTTGGACCTTCTCCTGGAGGATGCGTGTGGCAGTGCCGTATGCAGAAAGAGCACCCTGAAGGAAAACATGAGCGATTCAGCATTAAAGAAATGCATCTTACTTAAATCAATAGAGAAGCAAATGTTAGACTATCCACGTTACCTGAATGTCTGTTTGCTCCAAAATTTGGGCGAGCTCAATCCAGGCTTCCACATCATCAGAATATTGTACTGTGACTTTTTTCAGATGTTCCTATTACAGAAAAAAAACACTTATATATATACGGTGGGTAAAAACTCATAATTCAACTGTGATATCAACTGTATACTGTGATGTCATACTTTAGCAATATCTCTCTTCTCCTGGTCATCTGATGTGGCGTAAAGCGACCCAAGGATCTTCATGGTTTCGTAATTGTTGGGATAAGCCTTCAGGACCTTTTCGAAGCACTGAGCGGCATTCTCCTTGTCTCTACGGTAAACGTACATCTGACCCAGGCCGAAGAAAGGCAGTACAAAAGTAGATGAAGCAAACTGAGTGGCCTGATAGTAATACTGGAACGCTTGGTCATAGTCCTCCTAAAAAAACCAAGATGCAAGAAAGATTGTTATTAATATTACTGGTGTTGCACAACACAGGAAATTTTAGTTGACTGAAAGACATAAAAGTGATATAAAGGGCAGGTTTATTAACAACTGGCTAGGCCAAAATTTTCTGCTATACTGTTCCTATGGTATGTGCAAAATTTTTTATTCACAGTTTTTTTTTTAGGACAACAGTATTTTCAGCAGAAAAGATATCCAAAGATGCCGCTTTTAATTGTAAATGAATCTGTGTTTTTGAAACTGTCGAAGACAGAAGTCAATGATTCATTTGAATTATTTAGCCTGACATGTTTAATGCTCCAAAATATAATAAATGTTTCTCAAAAAAACCATTTTGTGTTCAAATTGTGTTTTTTTTTTACCTAGACATTTAAAAAGAATATATTTTAGAGCATTAATCACAATACCATGAAACCGTGATATTTTTAACCAAGGTTATCATACCGTCAGAATCTTATACCAGCCCATGCCTACAACAGTTAAAAGATACACTCAATAATTCACAAAAAAAAAAGTACTTTAGTAAAAAAGTAATTTAAATAAACACGTAATTTTGTTAAATTTATTGTTTTATATACACTTATAATTAATACTAATAATAATAATAATATTCAATGTTTAAAATAAATAAGTTGCAGACCCCAACATTGCTGATCATCCTCTTAGGTTCAGTCAGCAAAGCTTAAATAAATAAAAAATAAATCCTCTGAAATATATGTCATTTAAAAAAATCATTTTGTATTAATTGTTTTTTTTATTTATTGCCATTTATTTCAACATATGGCTATTTCATGGCAAGATCAATATATAAAAATATTTCATAACAAAAACACCATCATAGATTAATATTGTTGCTGATACAAATTTTGACTTCAAATTTATATAAAACCCCTAGACGGTATATACAAGAATCCGAGAGAAATTCAATACCCTTTAGGACCTTTTTTAAGACTCTTTCAATATATTTTAAGACCTCATCACCACTTTAGTTTTCAACTAGTAACATTGCCAACATTTTAACTTGCAGTATACTTCCTAAACGCTGATTGTAAAAACTAATCTTAAACTAAAACTTTTTTCATATACTGAATAAAAATGTCAATCCAGCATTATTGGTGGTGCTTTAGAACAGCAGGAATAACGTCGGTGCCTTGGTTACTTCAGTAAACAAAGCTGCGTAATGTCCAATCTTTTAGGATTTTATCGATTTCATAAACTATGCAGCATCCCGATATTCACAGATTAAATTGAGACAAGCTTTATTAAACAATTAGATATTTTAGAATTTAAAAAAATTGACTAAATTTAACACCTTATAAAAAACATTTCAGACTTTTTGTAATATTTTTAAGGGTCTTCAATTTTTCTAAATTGATTGATCAACTTTTAATACTTTTTAAGACCCCTCAGACACCCTGGTGTATGATTTTTCACTTTGAAATATGATAAATAACTACTAAATAAACTATGCCGGCTATTTTGTGTCTAATTTTTTCTGTTTTGTGGCAAGTAGCGATACAATAAGTGAGATAAAGTACATCCAGGTGGTTGTTTTCACAGATCAGGCTGCCAACAATCCTGTCGGGCTTTATTCTGCAATAACAATATCCTGGATGTACTTTATCGCAAAGCTAACTAATCCAGCCTTATTGTAAACTGTTAGCAAAAATAGTTAATACAATACATTATTATAATATAAACTAATTAGGCACATATAGTAGCAATGTTTCTCACCTGTACGTGGAAGGAGCGTGCTAACTGATAGCAGCTCTCTGCCTGCATCGCTTCCACCTCTGTGTTGTGAAATGCATGAAGAGCCAAATGCTGCACTTTACTGTAATCCTGAAAAACACAAAGATCATCATAAGAACGCAGATTTGAAACAGATCACAAGCAGATCACCTAGAGAGGGCTAGCTTTACATTTTTGAGAGAGAGCAAGTTTTGAATTTATTGCCATATCAGCTTTTTTGGCTAAATTGCCATCATTTTATAAAAGTAATAATGAAAAGTATAACGATAAATAGACAGCAAAAACAGCAATAAATAGTGTTGCATTTACAGCAGTAAAGTGCTTTTATTTAGCAAAGGTGTGTTAAAATAGATTAATATGCATAAATATACATTAAAATATTATAATATATATAAAAAATATACACACACACCACCATAATTTTTTTTATTAATTAATAAATTAATAAATCAATTAATAAATCAATTAATTAATAAATAAAATAATTTAATAAATTAATTAATACATTAATAAATAAATTAATAAATTAATAAACTTGTAGTGAAATGCATTATAATAATTAATTAAAATTACATTTAGCATAATGTGACTCTGATTTTAATATCTCGCATTTTAAAACTTCTTAATTTAACAATTTCAAAAATAATAGCAACAGCAATAATTAATACATTACATAAAATACATAATAATAATAATAATAATAATAATAATAATAATAATAATAATAAACAAGATAAAAATCTAAAACAGTTTTTAAGGTTTACTTTTATAGTACATTCCATTAAAAGCCTCTCCAGATCTTTACCTTTTTGAAGAAGAAATGATTGGCCAGGTGATTGAGCACCATTGGGTTGCTGGGGTCAATGGTGTAGGCTCTGGAGAGCAGCTGGACGCCGTTCTTGATGGAGTCTGCCTCTTTGTTGTTGAGCTCCAGCACAGCCAAACCCACCAGCGCTCCCACACATTTGGAGTTGAGCTCCAGAGCTCTGCCAAATGCCAAGCGAGCTTTCTCCAGTTTGTTGAGCTTGACAAAGCAGTGGCCCATGCCTAGCCTCACCTCAGCTGAAATAAAACAATTTACACGAAAATCAGTTCCTGATGCATCTGACCTGCTAATTTTAGAACACAGTCTCAGAAATATAGTTGTTAATAGATATTACTCGACAGCTGTCTAGAATACTTGATTTACGACATTCAAAGGTATGTTATTCCTACACATTGTGAGGTATTCCTTGAATGAGCCTGTTATTACTTATTAAACAGTTGTTATCTAGGAATAGCATGCTTTGGAATGTCATGATTGGCCAATCAGAATCAAGCCTTCCACAGAGCCACGTAATAATAACTATCAATGTTTCTCTTGAATACTTAGTTAGAAATTTTATTAACCCCAAACAAAATTCAGCAATCTAATAACATTCAATATATCATTTAAGCATCGATATCGCAATGTGTTACCGTAATAGTCACATTGCTGGATTAGATTACTTATTGAAGATTTTAAAAAGATATTATTAAACATTATTATTTCTATCAAATTATTTATGAAATGATTACCATATCATTTTACATATCATGTTTGTTTAATTTCTGTCTGTGAATACTGCTAGACTCCCCAGAAAACCAAAAAACTTTATCCAACTTCTATTTCTGCTCTGATGAATTTATATATGCTTGCAATTTATTACATTTTATGCAAACGCACTGCTTTAAAAAAGATTTGAAAAGATCATCCCAGTTAATCGAAATAATGAAATCTTTCCAAATAAGCTATTCAAATCAACTGGTAAAATGTAGGGCTGTAACGATACGCGATATGAAACCGAAATCGCGACACTAAGATCCACGATCCTGTGTCGCGATTTGATAAGGAAGAATCGCGACACACCCGTGACTAACTTTTCAATCATGTAACGCCTTCCTGCAAAAGTAGAGCTAGTTGAAGAAGAACGTGAGGAAACATGGCAACTAACCCAGAGATTGCGGACCCTCCCTCTTCATATAAGTCAGCAGTATGGCAACATTTCAGCTACCCAGTGGAGATAAAGGATAGCAATTGGCCGTGAGATAGCGTTGGATCGACAAGACCCACACAATATGCCGTAAGTGCTTTAGTGACAGGCAACACAACCAACATACAGATGATACGTAAAGTACACACAGAATTCGTAAAGAGGCTGTGATAGATTGGAAGATCAGCATATCAAAAGTTCCCGTGACAACAGACAACGAAACATTGCCAATGCTGTCGAAGCGGCCGGTTGTTTTCACCGCATATAAGATGCTTTGCTCACACTGTTAATCTGGCTGCACAGAGAGGGATACGGGCGTTCACCAGATGTCCCGACTTTAATATGGGGTTCTCTGAAGCTATGAATATTTAACTTTAATTTTATTTAGGCTATTTTATTTACCAAACCAACACAATCTCACGGCAACTTGTGTTTTGGCGCTGAAGCATGTATAGCGCGCTTGTTTTGAAGCGCATCACCGCAAAGGTTATTCATTATTCTTTTTTATCTAGTAAATAACTGACCAACCAAAACCACATCACAATTCAGATAAAAATTATACCTAACGAAATTCGTTTCAAAAAGTTATTTTTTTCCAAGAAAAATGTATAAATTATATTTTTGTTTGTGCCTGTCCAACTGTGCGGTGAAAATTTGTTCCGCTCCGGGGAAAATAAGAATTTCATAGTTCACAGCAGAAAGGGCACGGTCCGTGCGGGCTTTCTCCATCTTCTCAATTGTGTTGGGCACTGCTAGGTTCAGTTTGGAGGCATTTTGATGCCAGTGTCCATTCCGTGTCAATGAAATGGAAAGTTAGCGACATGTAAAGTGTCATTTTTGTACTCAACCACATCTGTTGTAAGTGAAAAATACTCGACTGTGGTGGAATTGGGCTGTTGCAGCTCACCACGGATACGTTTGTAGGCTCGTAGAATAGCTGTTTGGAGAAATATGTACGTCCGGACAATTCATTAGCTGTCGGGTGTGGTTACGAGGTCTCCGAAAGAAAAAAAAAAGTATTGAAAGACACTATTTTTTTCGCAGAGATTCTTGGTTACTGCATCAGTGCATTTGTTCCACCTCACATTGTCCCTCCTATATTTTGTGCATAACTAATTGATGGCTGCACCTGTTCGTCTGACTTCTGCGTCAAATTTTTTTTTTACTGCATTGCCCATTTTGGCAGCCTCATTCTTGTGCGCTTAGTATAAATTAGTTGTTTCCTCCACATGCTGCCACATTTGTCAGGCAAAGTTTACATCTCTTAAATGTAAGAGAACTTGATTGAAAAAGAATTTTCAACATGCTCGAATCATCTCCACAATGGAGTTTAGTTCTGTTTGTTTTTCAACAGTATTTCTTTACAAAAAAACAGAAGTGTTAAAGCTTTGTCTATTTATTTATTTTATATTTGGCTATTTATATAGTCAATAATTTGCATGGTTAATCTTGTTCTTTGGTGTTCAGTTTATAAAGATTTTTCAAATGAATTGATAAAAAATATTGTTTAAAAAAAATAATAATAATCCCACCCCTCACGAAAAAAAATCGTGATACGAATCAAATCGTGGGTCAAAAATTGTGATACGAACCGAATCGTGGGTTTGGTGTATCGTTACAGCCCTAGTAAAATGATATTCATATCGAAATATAGATCGAAGCAAAACAAAACATCGCAATGCCAGATTTGCCCTTATCCAATATATAAAACAAAAACACACTCTGAAATGAGGGGGGGTAATGATAATGATAATAATGATAATAATAATGATAATAATAATAACAGAAAAGAGTGGTGATTCAAATTGGACAATTTTGACATTATAAGGTATGTTATGCCTAGATAACAATAGATTAAACTAATAGCACGACTCATCTGGGTACTACAAATCATCATGAGCATTATCATATACATGATAGTAATATTATTATTTCATTTTTCCCCTCAAAGAAGCCTGAGCCACAGATAATTACTTTGTCATTTTTTTAATACCTTAAACCAGTGATCATTGAAACTTGTTTACTATCCTGAGCAAAATTTACCATTTAATTCACTTCAGTAGTTTCAAACAAATGTTGTTTTGGCCTGATTTTATTCAGAATGACATCAATGACATTTTATTTTCATATGCACTGAAAGTGAAAAGAAACTCACCTGGACAGCCAGGGTTAGTACGAAGAGCTTTTTTGTAGTAGGCTAGAGCTCCCCTGTAATCCTTTTTGTTGAAGGAGATGCACGCTTTACCTGTGGTGTGACATAAATAATAATAATCATTAACATAGTCATGAAATTTCTTTATTTACATCATATGTAAACACATATGTAAAAATAATATGATTTGTCTGTACCAAACTAACCTGTACAATCTCAAAAAAATCATGCACACTACTGATCATATGGAATAATTATGATTTTTCAAAATCACAGTAATTACTGATCAAAATCACAGTAAAAACAGTGTATAGTGTAAGTTTACAAATGTAATACACTACTATTTAAAAGTTTGGAATTTGAGGGAAAGATTGACAGTGCTTTTACTAAGCAAGGGTGCATTAAATAGTTTAATAAAATTATGTATATTCAATTATTATAATATTCAAAACAAATATATATAAAATAAATTTTTCAGCATTGTTAGTGAGACAAACAGAAATAGCACTGAAGGTTGGAGTAATGATTCCGGAAAATAAACTGCATTTCAATTGTAACAATATTTTACCATATTGCCATTTTAACTGTATTTTTATTAAATCTAACTACAGAGAACATCAAATACATCATTTTTTTTACTTTTTAGGGTTTGGCGCACACACACAAAAAAGTGAGCATACATTATAATTATTATTTAATATTGCATAATGCGATTCTAATTTTATTACCTTCTTACCTTTATAATACCATTAATAATACATAAAATGTCTATTCTGAGCGAGATTTTACTTGTGCTGTAGATTATTCAGAATATTCTGTTGAAGGTCAATGTTAGCTTTGCTTAGGTTGGCAACATTATTTCATGTTAAACAGAAGAATTAAATATCTGACAATTAAATTTTCTTTAGAGTGATCAAACCATTTTAATGTCTTTTTTTTGGTGTGGATTTTACCTTGATGCAATTCATCTTTATTTCTATAGCGCTAGGGTTGGGTCGAAAGATGATAGACATCATGATTCTCAGCCGGCATCGCGATCCTCGTTATAAATTAATTATTTATAAATAATTAATTCATAAATAATTAATTTACCGCCGCCTTTGACTACGATGTCATCGTCTATCGTGATGTTTCACATTAGACATCATACGATGCCAAATCGGTCGACATCGCCCAACCCTATATAGCTCTTCAGTTTATTTAAGTTCAGATCAGTGAAATGGAAAGATCGCTGCTGAAACCTTGATAACAAAAACAGAAATCAGTGATTTCAAATGATGGTGTGAGATATTTACCCAGCAGTGCAGGAATGTTGTTCGTTGACTGGTTAAGTACAAACTGGAACTGAGCATCTGCCTGATCCATTTTATCTCCTTCGAGGAGACAAAAGCAGGCTCTTCCCAAAAGATGGTTCTGTGGCAAAACAAAATGTCAATAAACATTAGATCTGTAACGGTTAATTTTAATAAATGGTATGGACATTTCATATCCCTCTTGTAGTGACCAACATTATCACAGAAATAATTGTTATCCTTTACAGTAATGCTTTATTACAATTCTGTTAAAATTACACCATTTTTTTTTCTTAAAAAAAACAAATAAATATAAAAAATAATAATAATGCATCTTGAAGCAATAAATAAAGCAAAAAAAAAATGATCCATGTGTTGTGAATCAGGTGGAAAGTTTTCGTGATGTTATGAACTGCACACTGTTTTGGTGCTTGTATTGTGTGCATGTTCTTTCTGTCTCTATCTTTCTCTCTCTCTCCCTGCCCTGTCATTTTTCACAGGTACCGCCTACTTCGAAACACTATTGGCTAACAGGACTGCCAATCTTTATTACCTGTGTGACGACTTCTCTCTGCCAATCACGCTCTGTGCAGAGCCCTTTAAATCTGAAGCGGCAACTGGAAGAGATCAGCTGTTGTTGTTTGGCGTGTTGTCTGTTTGGTGGTGTCCTTGTGTTTTGTAGCTGATACCGATGTGATTTTGAGTAAGATTTGCTGATGTTAATTTTGAGTGAGATATACTGATGTTGACTTTGAGTGAGATTTGTTGTTAGAGTTCTGACGTGTGTTTTACATCTTTAGCCTGCTAATGCTCCATTCAACAATGAATGTGACTTGCAGACAAGGGAGATCTGGAACAACATAGTAAGTCACGTGACATACATACCTTGCACGCAGGATTATTGATGTATAGACACACTAGTTAGCGAAGTGCGCTAATTTTGTATTTCTATTTTTAGTTAGAGTAAGTCCAGGGCGCTTTTTGCGCTGAAGACTTTTCATATTTTTCTTTCTTATTTAGAGGATTGGGGAGGAGATTAAGGGAATATTTTTGTTATATTTATTTCTTTGATTTGCTAGCGCAACTTTTAGTTCCCTCTTCCAATTGTCTTGGTTCTTTTCAAATTCATTATTGTTTGTAAATATTGTAAATACTGTGGGAGCAATAAATCTTTTGCGGTGCTAAGTCATTGTTTTGTGTTTTCTCTTGCCGTAGTTATCATCAGTTTATTCTTTGGTCATCTCTATGTTACTCCTTTTTAATTCCCTAGACATATTTCCATCAAGGCACGTAACAGTGAGAATTCAAATGCAAGTTTAAATACAAAAAAACATACTTGAAAATTAGCGAATAAGACCCAATGACTCCTGTACGGTGACAGCGACTCCCATCACTTTGATTTACCTGATCATACATGATGATCTTGTCAGCCATGGTGTACAAAAGAGTGGACTGGTTGATGAGATCCTTTTTGGCATCTTTGTTCTTCTCTTTCCGAGCCTGTTGCACATAATAAGCTGCCAGCGTGTCCAAACAGGTCATCTGGTCCTTCTCATGGTCTCTGTAATCCAGGTTTCCGTCAATGCGTGCCGCTTCCAGCAGCTTGACAAAATCTTCTGTCTTGCCTTGTTTGTAGTACTCGAGCTGAAAAGAAACAGCGGTGAGGCGTTTGTGCTCCAGAAATCTTAACGATGACATGATAAACAAGCGTGTGACTTACAGCGAGTGCGATCCATATGTGCAGCTGCGTGTGCTCCTGCTTGAGGATACTGATGACTTCATCTCCTTCTGGAAGCTGGTCGAAGTCGAGCTCGATAACCTGGGAATGAAAAAGCAGATTAATTGCATATCATTAATGACAATGAGATAAAGCTCCATCAGTGAATTTGACTGAAACTGTCATTAATTTAACTATCTATTTATTTACTTCCTGATAAATCTATACTATCTATCTATATATAAATATTCTGACAAATAATATTGATTTTTAATAATGATAACACTTTACAATAAGGCTGTATTGGCAACATTTACAAACATTAACAATAAACAACACATTTATTACAGAATTGATTCATGTTTGTAAACAGTAGTTAATAATAATACAGACGTTGTTAGTTCATGTGAACGTACGGTGAATTAATGTTAACAAGCATGAATTTGCATTTTAATAATGCATTGTTGAACTATGGTTAAAAGTATTGTTCATTATTATTATATTCATTCATTTTCCTTTGGCTCAGTCTCTTTATTAATCTTATATCGCCACAGTAGAATGAACCACCAACTTATGCAGCATATGTTTTACACAGCGGATGCCCTTCCAGCTGCAACCCAGTACTGGGAAACTCCCACACACACATACATTACAGCCAATTTTAGTTTATTCAATTCACCTATAGCGCATGTCTTTGGACCGCACACAGAAATGCTTCATTAATATATAATCTTAGTAAATACATAACTATCAATAACTAATGAAACCTTATTGAAATGTGTGACTATAATAGCGCACAAACATATATTGATATTTACACACACACACACACGTTTATAATATATAGAGAGAAAGAGAATAATGATTAAATATAAATTATATGTTGTTTTGTTTGTGTTTGCTTGAGCTAAATTTGTAATTTATAGACACATTTTTAAACATTTTGAATTATTTATTTAAATTCACTTCATATATTACTGCACATACTGTTTATATAAATATAGCCACGTATAAAAGTATTTATTTAAATCATAGTTAGCATTTATATTCATTAGATTGTTATTATTAAATTATTACTAAATTGTCATTTTTTTCCCTTACTAATATGTTTATGCCTACTTTTATTTGATTATTGCAGTGTTTTTTTTCCTCGAAATATTTCCACAAGATATCAACAGAAATAAACAACCATTTCACATCAGTGTAACGTTATAACATAAGAGCTGTTCACAGTCATAACTTTTCATTTTTGTCATTTGCATTTGTTAGTTAATGAGTTGTATGTACACTCGTCATAAGCGCGAGAATGATAGCATGTTAGCAGATGATAGCTAATTTATCAATAGAGCAGTAATAAAATACTTTTCGGCATTATAGAGATAAAACGAGTCCAAACCTCATCTGTGTCCCGCAGAGGGATTTCAATGGATCCCCGAGACATGGTTGCGACTCAAGCCTTAAACCCAATAGCGCAGATTTTGGTTTTTGTACTTGTTCGTATCCAGTGGTGGTGAACAGCGGCAGCCTCACACACTCACCGACCGAACCTGAACAAAATACTCTACACTTCCGGGTTAGCAGTCAGCCCCTTCAAAATAAAAGCACGTGCTTGACGTATCCGTGATATTTTCAAGGGAAAAGTAGTCTCGTTTCAACGTTTTAATATACTGTCTGCCTCCTCTAGTTAATTGTAGATTATCAACGCACAAAGACCAATAATAAAACATACAAATATAAATGTGAGTAAAAAATAAATAAATAAAAGACGTAAATACTGCTTAAAAGGATTGGATTGAGTACCATTTTATACTACTACTATTGCCACTACTACTACTACTACTACTACTACTAATAATAATAATAATAATAATAACAATAATAATAAATAATACTTTTTTGAGGAAAGTCCTTACCCCAGGTGGAGGAATTTAAGTATCTTGGGGTTTTGTTCACGAGTGAGGGAAGGATGGAACGTGAGATTGACAGGCGGATCGGTGCAGCGGCAGCAGTAATGCGATCGATGTACCAGTCCATTGTGGTAAAGAAGGAGCAGAGCCGAAAGCTTTCGATTTACCGGTCAATCTACGTTCCTACTCTCACCTATGGTCATGAGATCTGGGTCATGACCGAAAGAACAAGATCTCGGATACAAGCGGACAAAATGAGTTTCCTTCGCAGGGTGGC
Source organism: Danio albolineatus (assembly GCA_903798035.1). NCBI lineage: Eukaryota > Metazoa > Chordata > Actinopteri > Cypriniformes > Danionidae > Danio > Danio albolineatus. The sequence continues at coordinate 2,414,392 of CAIGQQ010034334.1, forward strand.
AGGGCGCACCCTTAGGGATAGGGTGAGGAGCTCTGTCACCCGGGAGGGGCTCGGAGTAGAGCCGCTGCTCCTCCACATTGAGAGAAGTCAGCTGAGGTGGCTCGGGCATCTGTTTCGGATGCCTCCTTGACGCCTACCTAGGGAGGGGTTCCAGGCATGTCCCACCGGGAGGAGGCTGTCCCAGCTGGAGGGACTATGTCTCTCAGCTGGCCTGGGAACGCCTCGGGATCCCCCCGGAGGAGCTAGAGGAAGTGTCTGGGGAGAAGGAAGTCTGGGGTTCTCTCCTAAAACTGCTGCCCCCGCGACCCGGCCCCGGAAAAGCGGAAGAAAATGAATGAATGAATGAATGAATAAATAATACTGTTATATAATTATTCATTTATTCATTTTCTTTTCGGCTCAATCCCTTTATTAATCAGTGGTCACCACAGCGGAATGAACCGCCAACTTATCCAGCATATGTTTTACACAGCTGATGCCCTTTCAGCTGCAAGACACTCATACACATCATTCACACACATACACTAGGGCCAATTTAGCTTACCCAATTCACCTATACCACATGTCTTTAGACTTGTGGGGGAAAACTGGAGCACCCGGAGGAAACCCACGTAAACACGGGGAGAACAAACTCCACAAAAAAATGCCAACTGACTCAGCCAAGGCTTGAACCAGCGACCTTCTTGCTGTAGCGCGATTATATGTATTATAATATATATATAAGGCACACTGAATTGATCTAAAGTGGTAAAAAAAAGACATTTGCATTGCAAATATTAATTCTGTTTTTGTTTTTTGGAGATTTTTTTTCTCCGGAGCACCAGGAGAAAACCCACGCCAACACAGGGAGATCATGCAAACTCCACACAGAAATGCCAACTGACCCAGCCGAGGCTCGAACCAGCGACCTTCTTGCTGCGAGGTGACAGCACTACCTACTGCACCACTGTGTCGCCCAATCGTCAATGCAGCCTTTATATAATTATGTAAAAAAAATACACCTACAATTTTAGTGCTTTTTAATACTTTTGTGAAATTACATTTTTTTAGTAATGTATAATATATTAATTAACCAAGTACTAATAATAAATATATATTGGACATATAGTCCTAATGATAATTTTATTTTATTTGAACTATTGTTATTATTTTTATTATTAATAAAACAGACTGTAATGATGTAATAGTAAAATTTTATTCATAATTTTACGGTTTTTAAAAATTGTGATACAATTATTTATACTACTATGAGTAACACTGCTAATAATAATAATCACTATCAAACATTTACAGTGATGTAATAGTAAAATTGTGCTTACGATTTCAGAGCTTTCAAATGTATTTGCGACTTCAACCTCTTTAATAATTTTGTCATTTATAATACATTAGTTCATTAAACAAGAGGCGTCATGGTTCGAGTCTCAGCTGTGTTCTTTGCATGTTCTTCCCGTGTTCCCTCCGGGTACTCCGGTCTCCCCCACAAGTCCAAAGACATGTGGTATAGGTGAGTTGGGTAATTGTCTGTAGTGTATGGGTGTGAATGAGTGTGTATGGATGTTTCCCAAAGATGGGTTGCAGCTGGAAGGGCATCCGCTGCGTAAAACATGTGCTGGATAAGTTGACGGTTCATTCTGCTGTGGCGACCCCAGATTAATAAAGGGACTAAGCCGGAAATAAAATGAATGAATGAATTTTTCATTAAACAAAGAATTCTAACAACAACAAAGATTGATAACACAATTTAAAATAAATAAATATTAATAATAGTAGTTATTGTTTTTATATAATTTTATTTTAAAATTGACTTAAATTGTATTATTTTAATTTTTATCATTAATAAGAGGTTAAATAATAAATGGACCAGGACAATTAATGGGCGGTCCTGACAGTGATGAGTGCTGCCCTGGAATCATTTGATATGGAAAACTGTTGAATGTTAATTAAAATGGTCCGTTACAACATTGTCCTGTCCTGCTCGCAGCACACAAGCACTGAATGGAGGGTGTTTTGGGGGAGGTCACCATGTCATCTGGTTTTGATGTGTGCCAGTGTGCGTCTATGATGAAAAGAGGCAAAGGCTCTCCAAAGATCAGCTGCTGTTGCCTTTACAAGCGCTGAGAACTTCAAGCAAGACGGATGTTCCACACAAACAACAGTGTAAATACCACTGAGAATCATCTACTTCGATTTAATCATCAACACTGTCCTGTGTGCTGTAAAAGGACTGCATGCATCTAAACAGGTATGTCATTTTCATATTTCATTTCACAGAGGTGTATACTCAAGGGATAGTTCACCAAAAACAGAAATTCTGTCATCTTTTACTCACCTTTCACTTGTTCCAAACCTATTTGACTTTCTTTCTTCAGTTGAACACGAATGAATATATTTTAAAAATAATAAACATTAACTTCCATAGTATTTGTTTTTCCTGTGGAAGTTGATGGTAAATGGTTTCAAACATTTCATTAAATCTTCCTTAAAAAAATCGAACTTATTTTTTCTTCTTTTGTGTTCAACAGAAAAATTAAACTCATAAAGGTTTGGATCAACTCAAGGGTGAGTAAATATTGAGTACATTTTAATTTTGGGCTGAACTACACTCTAAAAAAAAAAGGTTCTTCAGTGGTTCTTCAGAAGTTCTTTGCGATATTTGAGGTGCTATTTAGCACTTTTACTGTGTAAAGAACCTTTAAAGCACCAT
>CAIGQQ010034334.1:2421703-2433816 GCA_903798035.1 Danio albolineatus
ACATGCAAACTCCACACAGAAATGCCAACTGACCCAGCCGGGGCTCGAACCAGCGACCTTCTTGCTGTGAGGCGAACGTGCTATTCTCTACGCCACCGTGGCGCCCCTATCATTATAGGGCACAAATTCACAAAAAACAAAATGCTAGGCTGCGTCCAAAATCACCTACTACTCAGTGGGTACTACATGACAATTAGAAAAGTACGTTCTATATAGAATGAATGTGAGTAGTATGAATGAAACTCAGACATATTACATCTTCTATTAGATATTATCACATGACCTACCCGCATCAGTTGCCTCGCTTCACTTCCATTCATGAATTCTTACGTTGCCTCATTGGATAACATAGTGTTCTTCAGATGCACACATCAAATTCTCGTCAGAAGTAGTAGGTCAATCACTTTGATTTTGGCAATCAGTTTTAGTTGTTATGCTGATATTCTCACTTTTTCTGATGGCATTAATCCTCAACGTTGCATTTTGTCCACATACAAATTTGATTTCCAGTGTCGTATGTCTATTTCCATGAATCTTGAAACCAACAGACAAGAATTTGCACACTGTCTAAAGTTCCTCATTGTGAATGTTTTGACCACTTTTAGTGTTTTCTGATTATACTTTAATTTTGATTTCCTCTTTATCTCTGATTTCTTCTGAATTCTTCTTTTCCTAATAAATAGTAAAAATAAAAAAAAAACTTTCCAAATAAATGCTAATGAAAGTTGGTGAGTAGTGGTGATAGTGTGCATCTTTTTCTTGCTCTTAACTTGTGTGTCATTTTCCAACCCAGGCTCATTCTGAAAACGCACCCCTATATACATTTCTGGAGAGCACAAAATATGTCCCAGGAGCAACGTTGTTTTTCAGTTTTTGTTATCGCAAATCCGTGAATCGTGAATTTAGCTGTGTACGCTTTTTCAGATCTCAAATTTCTCTTGTAAGTGCCATTCGCGCCTGCTGTTCTCACGTAAATCCACCAGAGGCCGCTGTCGACTGACTGTTTGACTGACCGTTCCACTGAACCACCCTCCTCCTTCTCTAAACTCAACCAACAGTGTTTTCGAAAGCAATCCAGTAAAAAGAAAAGCCCTCACCTGATTTTTGGTAAGCACAAAAAGGAACTGCGTCATTCCACCTTGTTGCGCTCGTTTTAAAAATGAAATGCAGCCATACGTGCTTCTGGCTACATAAATCTCCAGAAATGTACATAGGGCTACGTTTTCAGAATGAGCCCGTCTTGTCATTTTCAATGCAGTAATCTGTATTTACATAATGATTTTTCAGTATCTACTATATGCTAAGTTGCAATGTTTTTCCACAGAATGAAAAATTAACTCTTGAGAAGAACCTCGCTGAAGATCAATTAAACAAAGCCAGAAGAGAAAACTCAGAATTAAGGGTGAGAGAATCCTCGTGTGTGCAGTTTGCTGGACACAGAAATAATTTTATATTAATTTATTTAATTTTAATATTAATATTTTTATTATATTGTTTATATTTAATATTTATATTTCTACTAATATTTGCAGGGAGAGTTAGAGGAATCGCATATGGTACTGGCTGTGAAAGACAGGGAGGTTGCCAAGGTGATGTTAAAGGAAGACATTTTTTGGAAATAGACTCATTTTTCAACAGCCCTAGAGTTAAACATTTGAGTTTTGAATCATCCAGTTGATCTCTGGGTATAGTGGGAGCACTTTTAGCTTAGCTTAGCATAAATCATTGAATCAGATTAGACCATTAGCATCTTGCTCAAAAAATTCAAAAATGTTTTTTTCTTATAGAATTTTCCTATTTAAATCTTGACAATTTAAGAGTAAAGCTTTAACCTTTATAGGTCCCATGAAATTAAAGTAAAGTTTTTTTTAGATGTTAGTATTAGTATGCTAGTTTTAATGATATCCATAACCTAGTGTGACAAAATTTAGAAGCTATAAACCTGATATAAACATCCAAAGCTTGCAGTTTGTCAAATCCGCCTAAATGGATCAATGATTTTTTTTTTTTTGTCCCTTCATCAAATCTTGACCAATCAAGTACCTGACATGCCCCGCCCCCTTCAAGACACTTCTCATTGGTTTTCAATTGAATGCTCTTGAGCTCAAACGCTCTCACTGGCAGAGCTGTGAAAAAAAACACTATTGGATGTTTTTTAAAGAGATAGGGGCTAAGATGTGTCCCGCCCTCTCTTCATGTTTTAGTTGAGATTACATAAAACACTGAATGCAAAATGCAAATTTTAAAGCTCTTCACAGGACAAATTATTGAAATTCTTTAGGCATTTTAGAGTGAGATGGTAATGATATGATCTGATTCTATGATTTATGCTGAGCTAAGCTAAAGGTGAAATGTAGATCAATTGAATGAACTCAAAGGTATAAGCAAACTATTTAACTCTTGGGGAGTTATAAAATGTGCTTATTTCTATTTAGATGGAGTATTTCTTTAAACTTATGGCAATAGATTTTACTTTTATAAACAGTTTTGTGACAATTTTTGGACTTCTATATAAAACTTGCTGTTTGTTCCACATAGAAAAGCATTCTGCTGGAAAAGCTCCGGGACACTCATTTTGAAAGTCACAAAGTCATTGAGGTATTTATTTATTTATTAAACTATTTATTGAGTCTGCGTGCATGCTCGTGAACTTGTGAAAGAATGGTTTGACTGTTCAGTAATGGTGTTTTGTTGTCTGCTAATGCATCTGAAGGGCCTGCAGTCAGAATTGATGAGGCTACAAGAGCACTCACAGCAAGCACTCTTCAGGTAAACACCACCGAGCTCCTCTGCATCAGTTTAGCAGCAAAAATCAGCCACTACAAAATTGTAGCACTATTATATGCTCTAAAATGATTGCCTGAGCAATTAAAATTTCTCAAAAATGTCCGATGTTTGATTGTATTGCTGCAACCGTATTTAGCGTCCATTTGTTTTGAGAGCTTCAGTTGAAGGCAAAGTTTTAGCTTTATGTGTGCCATTTTGAAACATAAGACACAAAACAAAGTGGCACAATTTTTTTTACTTCCATCTTCAACAGTATTATTGTTAAAAGTAAATTTTTAAAAATAGTTTTATAGTAATATAGTTTGAGGTCCTGGTGTAAAAAAACAGAGATGCCTAAACTACCGCCCTGGGCCAAAGTTGGTAACCTTTGATTTGGCCCGCCAACCAATCAGAAAAGAGATTGACAAATGATGGGGAATGTTGGGGCGAATACCTCAAACAGAGATCATCATTACTAATTTAACATAACCTTTTGTTTGGTTGTTTGTTTAATTGCTGAGCTACAAAAAAAGCAAAAGTGAAATTTAAATGTTTCAATTAAATTCAGATTTTTTTTAAATTGCCATGAAACCCTAAAACACTTTTTTTTAGATGTTGACAGGTGTATATGTGTGGCACATTGCTAAACACACTTTTAGGACACATATTTCACTATAGAGTGAAAATGTATTCTTTCTGTAAATAAAAAAACACTGAACTCCATTCTGTTATAAATTAGATTTTGTAGGTTTATTATTCATTCATTTATTCATTTTCTTTTTGGCTTAGTCCCTTTTATTAATCTGGGGTCACCTCAGCAGAATGAACCCAACTCATCCAGCATATATTTTACGCAGTGGATGCCCTTCCAGCTGCAACCCATCTCTCGGAAACATATTTTTCTTTTTTTTCACATGTACTGTTTAACAATAACAGTGAGAAGATTCTTTTTCAACACATTTGTAAAACATAATAGTTTAATAACTAATTTCTTTTTTCTTTTCCGTGATGAGAGTACATTTGATTTTCTACACATATACACTACAGACAGTTGGTTTACCCAGTTCACTTATACCACATGTCTTTGGACTGTGGGGGAAACCGGAGCACCCGGAGGAAACCCACTCGAACACGTGGAGAACATGCAAACTCCACACAGAAATACCAACTGACCCAGCCAAGGCTCGAGCCAGCGACCTTCTTGCTGTGAGGCGATCGTGCTACCCACTGCGCCACCTTGATGCCCTTAGCTTTAGGTTATTAAGTTAAAGGCAAGTTCAGTTAATTAGGCAAGTCATCTTGAATAAATAATATAATAAATACTGTGAAAGTCTCCTTGCTTTGTTAAACATCACTTATCTGAAAAAGAATATTGATAATTATAAGAAGAGTATTGAAATGTTTTTTTGAGGTCAAACTAAATTTATGATGTTGACTTTAATGGCTTTGTTTAAACTTTGTTTGAACTGGCAGGTTAAATAAATACCACATCAGCTCTTGTGGTCCACACAGGACTGGTGTGACAAACCATCAGTCTCTGCACCGAGAGATTCAGGAAGCGCAACCGGTAACTATTTATCTACTTTTAATAGGTTATGAATTATAAAAGAACACACAATTATGTTTTAAAGGGGTGTATTAAGGCCTGGTTGTGTTTATACGATGCAAAGCAATGTGTGCTCATGCTTCATTTGTAGAAAATCACCATATTTCTTTATATATCTTACTTTGATTATGTACAGCTACTCAGCTAACATGAAAACGACTGTCATATTTCCTACTTCCTCTGAAAGGCCACCCTGATAAGGCTCTGATTGGTCAGCTAACATAATGTGCTGTAATTCACAGATTGGCTCTACGTCACGCCCCTACAAGCACCTGCTTTTGTGCAGCGGTATCAGTTTGCCTGAATCAGACAGAAAATGAAAAGCACACAGCTGAACCTCACGCCTGCTCTCTAAAATAAAATCTAACAAGTGTCTTTCACATACTGTATATTCAGGTTATAAGCTTGTGCAGGTAATATTAAACATTCACATATCTTTTGCGAGGTTGTTATTTGAGATGTAGAATGCACAGAAAGCGGCTGCATAGAGAGACACTGCACACACTGCTGAAGATTGTGGCTGTTTACTTTTCTGCGCGGGGTGTGTGCGCGTGGTGAATGTGCATAACTGGAGGCTCTTGTGATCTCACTTGCTGTATTTTTTTGCAGTCCCCAAACTTCATTTGCTGTTGGCTTTGCTAAGCTAACTCTGTAATTGCCAATGTCTCCCTTTGCTTTGAACTTTTACATTCAGAGATGTTGTTTATGTTCACACAGCTACATTACACATCAACTAAAGTTTAAAATATGATATCGTAATGGACCACCGCTTTAAAGCTATATTTTAGTAATGTGCATTTGTATAGCGCATTTACTGTGTATGGCCATATAGCCGATGTGTACATCCAAATTTGTAAGGCCATACACTCATACACCCAAAGCCATACACAGCGCTGCAGTATAGCATCCCCTTCACTATACTGGGGCATCAGGACCCATATTTTACTTCAAATCAACAATACAAACAGTATGAAACTTTTAAATGTATGTATTGAGTTATTTAACTTGTTCACTATTAAATGATAACAGAAAGAACTGAATTTTTTTTTTTTAATTCACTTTTATACTTAAGTATACTTAGGTGGACTTCGCAATATTGTCAGATTAGAAGTTTGCAGTAAAGAAATTTACTTATTCTGATGTGTAATATTCTAAAGCACATATACAGTAAGTGAATGTATGTTTTCAAACATAACATCAAAACAAGTGTAACAAAGTTTTTCTTTTTTTTCTTGCATTAAAATGAGTCTTCTTTTTTCTGAGCTATATTATATGCATTGTACAATTTTATATAGGCCTAATTATATATCTGGTATAATGATGGAATATAAATTTACCCATATTTGGACATTGTATTAAAGTTATTTGATATGCCTAGTTGCATTTAATATTCTTTATATGTATAGAAAATAATTTCTGTATATTTAATTTTGACACCAAAGTACTATGCATGGAAATTTCACTTTTTCCTTTACGCCAATAGATGGCGATCATGACTGTTTCTTAGAATGAACCAGTGAATCATTCTGTTCAAAAGCACTGATTCACTCAAAAATAAATCACCTGGATTGATTCTGTTTTGCTTTGTTGGTGGATCAAAATAGACTTAGGATTGTGGAGACTTGTCTCCTAAATGAAAAGTAAGTTACTTCATATATTGTATGGCAAAGTGCTGACTATTATCAATATCACAATAATAATCGTAATGTTGTTGATATGCTTTCCTAGTCTGCCATATAAGAGGCTCAAATTGGTCCCTGATGGTTAATAAATTCAAAATTCAAAAGTCACTTGACCTTTTAATTATAGCTGCTAGAAGGGATACAGCTGCGGCTGTAAGTTAACAAAAATTATTTATTAATGTATTTATGTATTTATTAAATTACCCATTATTTGTTTTTCATTAACATCTACCCCAACCCCAAACTTACCCATCACAGCAGTGTTTCAGCACATTTTCCATGTCTCCTTAACCAAACACAACAGATTCAGATCAACAGCTCATTAGCAGAGACTGAAAGACTCATAATAATAAGTGTGACAGGCAAAGGAGAATTTCAAAACATGCAGTGTTGGTGGTTGTCCAGTGGTTAAGAAACACTGCATTACACAGATGTCAAACTCCGCAGCTCTTCACAGTTTAATTCCAGCACTAATTAAACGCACCTTATCAAACTAATTGAGTGCTTTAGGCTTGTTTGATATCTACAGATAGGTGTGTTGAAGCAGGGCTGGAACTAAACTCTACAGAGCTCCTTCAGGAATTGAGTTAGACACTTCTGCCGCACTGCAACGTAAAAACAGTAATTTTATAGTTAATTATTTGTTATTTATTAAATAACACATTTATTCATTCATTCATTTTCTTTTCAGCTTAGTCCCTTTATTAATCCGGGGTCGCCACAGCGGAATGAACCGCCAACTTATCCGGCATTTGTTTTACGCAGCGGATGCCCTTCCAGCCACAACCCATCTCTGGGAAACACATCCACACATTCTCATTCACACACATACACTATGGACAATTTAGCTTACCCAATTCACCTGTACCGCATGTCTTTGGACTGTGGGGGAAACCGGAGCACCCGGAGGAAACCCACGCAACCACAGGGAGAACATGCAAACTCCACACAGAAATGCCAACTGGCCCAGCCGGGGATCGAACCAGCGACCTTCGTGCTGTGAGGCGAACGTGCTACCCACTAGGCCACCGTGGCGCCTTAAATAACACATTAAATTGTAATTTATTAACATCTACCCCACCACAATCCTAAACCTAGCCCTCAAAGTAATGTATAAACAGTCTTTTCTGTATAAACAGAAAATTATTTATATTGCTTATTAAATTACACATTAAATTGTATTTTATTAATGCCTACCACAAACCTGAACCTACTCCTCACAGTAATGTAAAAACAGTAATTATTGTCCTCTTGTATTCTTCAGTCTCAGAATGTGTCTGTGGACTTGATCCATGGTTCACTCAGCATCCCTCAGAGAGACATCCAACACCCTCAGAAGATCAAGTCTGTAAAGCTGTCCCAAATTCTCCATGCACAACTCTCAGAGAATGTGAGAAACACACACAACTCCTGCATGATTATACATATTTATATTTTTTATGCAGTTTCATTCAAAGAGAGTGAATGGGACAAAAATATTAGCTGCTATTTTGCTTGAATTGTCATTGATTGTCTTAATTTCTGTGAAATAAAAATCTAAATTTTTGTGACAGGATCATAAAAAAAGAAATAAAATAAAAATCAAACTTTCTTAGATTTCTAGTCATCCTGTTTTGTTATAGTTATCTAAAACTAAATCAAGGAAACAAAACAAATTCATTTTATTCAGTTACCAATAGGCATTGGGTCGTAATAAGATTCTGACGGTATGATAACCTTGGATAAAAATATCACGGTATGACGGTATTGGGATTACTGCTCTAAATATATTCTGGCTCTAAATGTTGGGTTAAAAAACAAAACCTTTTTCCACTTTGAACACAATATATTTCAATTTGAGAAACATTTTAAATACTTTGGGGCTGTAAAGATGTCAGGGTAAATAATTCAAGTGAATGATTGACTTCTGCTGTCTTCATTTGTTTCAAAAACACAAATGTCTTGACAATTTACACCTAAAAAAAATGTAAATAAAAAATCCTACACATACCTTAGGAATGGTAAAGCAGAAAAATTTGGCGGTATGAAAACCTTGATATTTCCAAACCGGTTGAATATCTTAAAAACGGTTATCGTCCCATGCCTAGTTGCCAAAGAAAAAATGTATAAATATAAAATATATAAAAATCTAAATATTACTTATAAAATATTAATAAATAATTCAATGTTATTGCAGTGATAATAAGTTTTAACTTAATTCAAAAATAAAAACGTTATTTAATTTAATCTTCCAAATCCTTTGTCTTTTCTTGTTTGTCCTCAGGATAAAGTTGCCAACTGTGCAAGTGAAAAGTATCTGCAAGACCAACAACAGCATGGAAGTTCCAGTCTTGAGCTGGTGACACTGTAAGGAATTATTTCTGCTGTCTTTTAAAGTGCCCCTATTATGATTTTTTCAGATATCATACCTTTCATGTAGTGTGTAATATATCTAGCTGTTTGTAAGTGTAAAAGGTCTGCAGTTTTACAAAGATCAATGTACATGTGAGGTGGATAAGTACAACTGTCTGAAATGAGTCGTCAGTAATTTCGTTCTACAGGTTTGTTTAAAACATAAAACAAACCAAAAAAAATCACATTGCTAGTTTGTAAGCTCTCCATAAAACAATCTACTTATACTTTAAAACACTTGTGGTTGTAGACGTGACCTGGAAGAGTTTGCTTTGTGCTGTTTTAAGATTCAAAAGCACGTTTTTTTTTGTTTGTTTGTTTTGTTTTTATTTGCTACCTCGATTTCTAAATTTGAATTAAAAAACAAATAAAAACCTACCTTTAAGCTGCTTAAGTCATATTTGCAATGGTGGTTTGGGTTGATCAGCTGCTTCTTTCATGCATCACTGTCCGACAACTACTCAAATTGATAAGATAAAACCGGTGCCATCATCACATTTTCTATCACAACATATTAGGCCACCTGATCAGTCAGTTTAGATCAGGAATGCCCAATCCTATTAGCCAGAGTTCAGCTCCAACCCAGATCAAACACAACCAAACCAATCAAGTAGGATCTGAAGGAGCACTTGGTAGGTAAAGACAGGCGTGTTTAATCAAGGTTGCAGCTGAACTCTGCAGGAAGGTAAATCTCCATAAATAGGATTAGGCAGGGGTGTAGACTCTCAGAAAAGAGTAGTTTCGAGATCCTTGAACCAACTGTTAAAATTGAGGGTTTATTAACATTAGGAAAGTCTGTAAGGTACAATTCAGTTCAGTGTAGTACAATATAGTCTGATTAAAGGTCAGCCTGATCAGGCTTGCATTTCCACTGCCAACCGTACCCTTTTGGTAGGCATTGTATAAGCCAGAAAGTTGTGATCAGTATCATTGTCTCTTCACCTTGTAGAGGACAGTGAAGATTACAGACAGGAAAGTAAGGGGAAGAATTGGTATAGGACTTTGAGCTAGGAATCGAACTTGGGTCGCCGTAAGCACCTTGGTGCTTTGTGTTGACGCGCTAACCACTAAGCTATTGGCGCTTACATCAATCAACATCATTTTTGCTCGAAGAATAAAGTTGAACAGGCTATTTACACATGGTGGAATGCACAATTAGGGCAATCGGCACCTCTTGCGCTTTCCCCACATTTTTATATACCCTCGTAAACAACAATGGTTGTTTAGCAGCAGTTGCCGCCATGGGAGTGTAAATTAAACAGGATCCTGATTAATTAAAAGGTGCAGGGCTTTCTGCAAATCTGTCAAACTGATGTCACATTATATTCACCCCATAAACAAACTGTACCAGAGTTTGTTCGAAAGCGCACCAAGACAAACTCTTCAGCTGGGTTTCAGTCCATTTGTTTGGAGCGCACCAGAGTGTGATTTCTGTATTCTCACATGCCCAAAACAGAAAAAGGGCGAAAATTAACTTGAATTTGATTTACTCAACTTTTGTCTTAGAGGCCACTGTCCTGCAGAGTTTAGCTTCAACCCTAATGAAATGCACCTATATCTTTCTAGTCATCTTGAAGACACTGATTAGCTTGTTCAGGTGTGTTTAATTAGTGGTGAAGGAAAAACTCTGTAGGACAGCAGCCCTCCAGGACCGAAGTTGCCCATCTCTGATCTAACCAAACAAAAAAGCCATGAATATAACCTTCCCTTGAGCTGAACATCGAGCTGATGCTGCATTATGATTCTTTTGACCTTGGATAAATGTAAACCAATTGTTGCAGACCATCTAACCATTTGCTTCTGCTCTAGAATTGACGGCTTTCTCTTAGGATGTCAGTTTGAGGGTTGGGCCTAATATTAGCCATGTACCTCCTACTTGTTTGCTGCAAGTCAAAGGCTGCGTCTGAAATCGCCTAGGTACTACAGTAGGTACTACATTTGGATTTGAATTCACTACATGACCGATAGAAAAGTAGGTTCTATATATTTTGAACATGAGTTGCATGAATGGAACTCGGACGTACTACATCTGCCATTACGCGCATCAGTTGCGTTCCTTTACTCCCGTTTATGATCATGGTATAGCATAGTGTCCATTGAATGCACGCTTCAGCGTCTCACCGGAGGTACTTCAGGTACTATAGTTTTTCGAATACTATGAATTCGGACATACTACTAGGCTCACATACTGTTTTTAACTTAAGATGTAGTAGGGAGTATATAGTAATGGTATTTCAGATGCAGTGAAAGATGAGCGAAAAAATTAAACCCTCCCCCAATCAATATTAATATACAGTTACGTACCAAAATACATAAACGAACTAATAAAAACAAATAAAAAAAAAACGCATAATAGGGCACTTTGCTTTGAGTTATGGATATTGTCCATCTGATTTCCAGTCTGAAAGAACTGGAGCTTCTTGAATCTCCACTGGCAGTACATGGATGGCACAAGGCCAAGCATCAAACACAGGAAGCCCACATAGCAGCGGCCATCACTTGGTGGAGAGGCCAGGCTAAAGATGACAAGAAAAACCAGACTGCCCAAGACCCACAAGAAGCTGTACAGGACATGCAGAAACACCTCCAAATCTTTGAGGTGGAGAGCATGAGGGTGCTTCTCAAAGACCAGGGAACGAGCACATCTGAAGATGCTCTGATTCAGTTTAGGGATGCGGCTGTGGTCACCGATACATCAGAAGAGTATCTGGCTGCAGAACACTTGCTGAAGTCCTCGAGGAAAGTGGAGGACATGGTGGCGGAGGTCTTACGCGCAGTTCAGGTGCTTATGGGCTGCGAGAAGAAGATGAAGGAGAGAATAGAGGCCATTAGCATGAGGATGGAGAGAGCACTGAGCAGAGCTGAAGCCACTGAGAGTCAAATAAATCTCTTGGAGGACACAATCTCTGCTAACACACAGGTATGAATTGGCTGTGGAAGACTGCCACCATATACTGTTACTCTATTGGTTAAAAGTTTGGAATAATTAGAATTGCAAAAATGTTTAATGGTGCTTTCACACCAAGACTTTTGTTTCAGAACCTGGCACATTTCTCCAGTTAGCATGGTTTGTTCGACATATGTGAATCCAACAATCGCGCTCGGATCCGCACCAAAACAATCGGTCCGAGATTGCCTGAATAAAGTGGTCTTGGCTTCGATTGAAACCAATTCTGGAGCGGACCGATTGTTGTTAGAAAGCAATACGATCCGATTCAGGCTATATCACAGTGTATTATGGTTATGTAATAGGCATATATGGCCATATGAAGAGAGAATTATGAGTAGAGCGGGATGCCATTCTAACCAGTAAATGTGTTTCATGTCAAATACGAAAGTGTAAGCATGTTAACTACTAACGAGGGCTGTTTATCCGTTAGGAAAATTGACCGAACAGCAGTCTTGATTCATCTGTTATTTTTCCCTATAATGTAAAGCCTATAATACATAAACCAACTGCTATGTATGGGAAAGTCTTACCTTTGATTTATGTTTGGTGAGTGTCTGTGAGTGTCACCATTCAAAATGAAAGCACAGCTTTTTGCTTATAATGTCTTATTGCTCATCGTCATAAATTAAAATAAGGACGCATGACAGTTGAGCATATATACATGTGTGTGTATATATATATATATATATATATATATATATATATATATATATATATA
>CAIGQQ010034334.1:2448257-2468079 GCA_903798035.1 Danio albolineatus
CACACACACACACACACACACACACACACACACACACACACACACACTCGCGCGCGCGCACGGCAGTAGCAGTCCGGAGAAGCATGAGAAGGCTTCTCCTTAAATGGTCAAAGCTCCCAGGAGTCGCAGAGAAAGAAAAAAAAAAGTCAGAGAGAGGAAAAGAGAGAGGACGTTGAAGATTGTGGCGTTTTGAGGAAACACATCAACAGCACAAATACAAAGAGGGCTTTGAAGGAAATAGCGGGCTGTTGGGAGAGCATCTTTCATCCTTGTTGGCCAATCAGGTAGAGCAAGTTTTTTTTTTTTACTTTGCATGGATTGATTTGTTCTCTTGTGAGAAGAGTTTGCGGTGGACTCTTCCAGAGAGAAGCTCTTAAAGTACAAGACATGGCTCCCTAGGAAGTGTAACATTGTTTTTGTGTACGAATTTGAAATGTGATGGCCTGAGATGCACTTTTCTGAAGTCCAAAACTGCATGCAACGTTGTGGTGCGGTTTTCAAAGTCTGAGATGACATTTAAATTGTTGGATTTAATCATCGTCGATTTGAAACATGGAAATAAGGAATGATTTGCACTATTTTTAGATCACTAATCAAATAAGCATTTGAGACACTGGTCATGTGACTCGGCTTTGTATAGTCAGATGTTTCCAGCGGACCTCAAGATGATCTTTGCATGGTCAAATTTTGATGGATTATTGCTAAATGAAATGACACCAAATGCTACATTGTAAAACTGATAACCTGGGGCCAGTTGCATAGCAGTTTCCCGTTAGGTAATATAGTCTTTTATTGATTCAAATGAGACTAATTCACCTTTTGATAAAAGTTATCAATAGTCTTGAAGAATTAAATACATGACTAAATGTTAAGACTCCAGAATTTACAGGTATTAATGCGTGATCTTACTGTTAAATTTATTCTTTGTTTTTGAGTAATCAAGCACTCACAAAAATGAAGTTTGCTGTTTGTTCAAACTATTTGAAAAATGAGTTGAAACAACAAATTTAAAAAAAATTATATTCAATCCACTTAAATTTGTAAAAGTTAATGAGTTGACTTTATTACGTCAAGTTTTCTTAACACAAATGGATTGTGTGGAATTTGTTTTTACAGTGAGTGTACTTATGTGCATTCTTTAATAATGTTAAATAATAAAAATAAATACCGTGGCATCAATTAATACTCGGTTTTATCTGTCATTAACATCAGTTAAATGCATTTGCTAAAATTAATTAAAAATGAAACATACGCAGAAAACATTTATTAATTATAGATATTTTTACAGGTACTGATACATGATTTTAATGAAATGTTGTATGTTAATATTATCTAATAAGTCTAAGATATTAAGCGATTAAACTAGAACAGTTGTATTTTTATTAACTCATGTTAACAGAGTTTTATTTTGTGATCTTCCACAAATGAACGCTTTCAAATTATATATATATATATATATATAGTCTTGTTTTTTTAACACTAAAAAATAACACAAAATAGCCGCAGTGGTTGGGTTAAATTTGGGCTATAAATTGAATTTAAAAATGTTGCAGTTGCATAGATCATATTTTACCCAAATCTACACTCAAAAAAATTACTTTTGCAGCACAAATGAACACTGTAGTCTCCATAGGCTGTCTTCTTGAGCCACTTCTTTTGTTTTTTTTTTTTCAGTTTTTCACAGAGTTTTGAATCAGCTGCTATCCTAAAATATAGGCATATGTAGGTCCGCCCTCTTTTAAAAAGAGCACAGTCTTATTTAAATTTAAAGCGACAGTACCTGCACAACTTGGATTAAAGCCTAAAAGGGACAGTTTTAGAGAGTTATAAAGTATTGTTAAAGGTATATTTTAAGCAGAAACTTCATCAGAGACATATTACATCTTGCAATAAAAGGGCATAATAGGTCCTCTAAGGTAATGCCATAATGCAATTGTAATGCAATTTGGAAAAATGCGGAAGAGTGAAGTATTAAAAGTGGACGGGGCAGAATAAGGTCAATAGAGCATGTCTTTGGAACTGGGGGAAACCAAAACACCCGGAGGAAACCCCTGCAATCACGAAGAGAACATACAAACTCCATGCAGAAATGCCAACTGGTCCAGCTGGGTCTTGAACTAGCGACTTTCTTGCTGTGAGGTGGCAGTGCTAACCACTGAACCACCATGCCGTCCATTAGTTACTAGGTAATTGATGTTATTAGTAACTAAAAATCTTATGGTAACTAATACCCTTAACATGTCTGAATTTGATTGTAATGCAATAATGTGCCTCTTTAAAGCTGCTTTGAAACAGTAATTATTGTGAAAAGCAGACAAATAAGCTTAAAATAAATTGAATTGAATTGAATTTCCGGTTAGCATTTACAGTAACCGTATTGCAGCCACTTCCTTATTCACGTCACCAAACTTTGAGCAAATCTGGCCCGCTGTATCTGTGTTACATAAGAAGTGAAGAGAGGGGGGCCGACATGCACTTTCTCATGCTGCCGCGTCAGAGCTGCTAACACTGAGGTCATCAGCAGCCCGCAGAGACCTGCCACCAAAATGACCTTCCATCTCTCTCCAAGCTTATAAGAGCTGAGCAGCTTCTCAGTGGTGACAGTCAAAGGCCAATTAAAAATAGATCCGGTCAATGAGAAGGGAACCTGCGCCGACCGCAGAAAGAGGAGGAGTGGGAGTTGGACTGAATGCTCACAAACATATAGACTCGTAGCCAGCAGGAAATAATCAGGGTGATTCGATTACACTGCAATATTCATCTGCGTGTCATGCTCAGCGGGAGAGGACGTACTACAGGACTCCCACTGTCTGGTTCTAGACCAGAGTGATCCATTTTTGTCATGCATCACTCTGCAGTCTTCATAAACAAGCTAATTATATAACTTAAACTCAAAAGAATCTTTAATGACAAGTAACGTTGTATTGTTGTAGGATAGCACGTTTTTAACGTTCAAGTACTTCAAGTAGGCCTGTCACGATATCTATTTTTTGTTGTACGATATATTGCACCAAAATATATCGCGATAAACGATATTATTGTCATTTTAAGACCATTTTAAGCCACTCATTATATAATGCCAGAATGACAATATATTATCATCGTATGCAAGTACACTCTCCAAAAGAACACATCATATTTTATTTTAAAGAATATTTAATTTAATTATAGTCATTTTAACTATTTAATAATTATTCGCTTGAATCAGAATGTGAAAATGCATATCCTAAACAAATAAATAATAATAAACATTAACAAAATATTGCAAGGTAAAAAGTAACAGCGGTTGCGATATCTGCTATTTTCAGTTGTCAGGCGCCCACATTAAAATATACTTTAGTGATTTATGGTAAATACTACAGTGTTTTTTAACCACACTGACACCTCCAATAGACATAGAGATGTTGTGCAATCAGCTAAAATGCTGCAAGAATTGTTTTTTACGTATGGGCGATATATATTGCATCACCAAAAATTATTGAGGTCACAACCATGTATTGTGCGATAAGTCGATATATTGATTATTGTGACAGGCCTAACTTCAAGGCACATTTTTGCTCCTGTAAATTTTAACAGATGCAGTTGTAGTCAATTTTTTTGCCCTCCTGTTAATTTAAAATAATGTTTCCTGAGTGATGTTTAACAACCCAAGGACATTTTCACAGTATTTCCTATAAAGCAAAAATACTTCTTCTGGAATCATAATAAGTCTTATTTCTTATAATTTCTGTGGAATAAAAGCAGTTTTTAATTAAAAAAAAAAACAATGTTAAGTTTATTAACCTCTTTAAGAAATATTTACTGTATATTTTTAATTGTGTTCACAAACCAGTTATACAATAACTTGACTAATTTTTCCAACTTTCCTAGTTAACATAACCTAGTTAAGTGTTGAAATTACACTTTAATCTGAATACAACTGTCTTGCAAAATAATTATTAAAGTATTATGTGCTAATTGTCATCATGGGAAATACATAAAAGTAGTTATTTGAAATAAGTTCAACTATTATGTTTAAAAACGTGTTGTTAATAATCATGTGTTTGAAGACTCGTGCTTTGTGCCTCTACTGAAAACAAAAATGAATGGAGGCAAAACTAAACAGGTTGAACATTACTCTTACACGAGCGTGACTGAAAACTAGATTTTATCAATGTGTTCCATCGGTTCTCCGGTACTTGCCGACTTTGTAAATTCAAGACTGCATTTCAACGTAAAACAATGTACACTCAATTTGTGATTGATAATAGCCTCTGCATAGTCGAGGACTTCCTATATTAAACGTTTTAAAATCGATATTGAAAATAAAAAAGTCTAATATAATCAACAGTGGACATTTTGATAGTGTTTCACAACATGAACCTGACTGAAGTTGATTTTTTTTTTCTCATTACCTGTGTCAATTTGGGGGTAACTTCTGATGAATGTGGGAAACTGATGCGCACAGCACCGTCACGGACAAATGTCGACACAGAGAGTGAGTGTGCGCGACACCGAGTGTGCGTGACACTGAGAGGCCTCAGTCATTGACATGATCGTTGACATTATCATATTCTTCTACAAGTGTTAAGCTGTGGTCAAACTAACTACAGAAACTGCAATGATAGTGTCATTTAAAAAATAATAATATTTGGTATAAATAAATATATAGACACAAATAAGACCGAAAGAAATGAAGAAGTAAAATGTTTATGGTACAGCTCAAATACAATGTTTGGAATTGTTAAAATTAAAATGAATATACAGTTGAAGTCAGAATTAATTAGCCCCCATTGGATTTATTTTATTTTTTTTTTCATTTTTTTAATATTTCCCAAATAAAATTTAATAGAGCATCAACATTTTCACAGTATGTCTGATAATATTTTTTCTTCTGGAGAAAGTCTTATTTGTTTTATTTCGGCTAGAATAAAAGCAGTTTATTATTAGGTCAATATTATTAGCCCCTTTAAACTTTTTTTTTCGATAGTCTACAGAACAAACCATCGTTATACAATAACTTGCCTAATTACCCTAAACTACCTAGTTAACCTAATTAACCTAGTTAAGCCTTTAAATGTCACTTTAAGCTGTATAGAAGTGTCTTGAAAAATATCTAGTAAAATATTATTTACTGTCATCATGACAAAGAAAAAATAAATCAGTTATTAGAAATGAGTTATTGAAACTATTATGTTTAGAAATGGGTTGAAAATTTTTTATCTCTGTTAAACATAAGTTATTTAATTTAGGGGGGCTAATAATTCTGACTTCAACTGTATGTTTAATCAAGCAATAATTAATATAATAATAAAACCAGTTAATAATTAATATAATGTTGCAAATACATATACTAGCTAATCTATATATATAAAAAAAGCAAAGATTTGAAGGGAAAGAATATATTCTATAATATATCTACTATATATTATATTACATTGAGGGTGGCACAGTGGGTAGCACAATCTCACAGCAAGTCGCTGGTTCGAGCCTCGGCTAGGTCAGTTGGCATTTCTAGGTGGAGTTTGCATGTTCTTCGGGTGCTCTGGTTTCCCGCAAAAGTGAATAGGTAAATTGGGTAAGCTAAATTGTACGTAGTGTAAAGTAACAAATTACAAAACTCAAATTACTGTAATTGAGTAGCTTTTCTCAGAAATTGTAATTTACTAAGTAGTTTTAAAAATGTGGACTTTTACTTTCCCTTGTGTACATTTTTAGCGCTGTATTGGTACTTTTGCTCCACTACTTTCCTTCAACCTGCTGTCACTACTTTGTTTTTTCTTATCTATGGGGATTAGAAAAATCCGTCCTGCGAGTCTAATCAAATGGCACATAGATAGTAAATCCATCACGCTACATTAAGACATGCAGCAAATGGTTTGGAAGCATTAAAATAAAGCTAATCTCCTGCAGAGTTTAGCTCCAACTTGCTTCAGTACACTTGCCAGAAGCTTTGTAGAATGCCTGGTAAAAGCTTGTTTAGTTGGTTTCGGTTTGTCTAATTGTGAACGGAGCTAAAATCTGCAGGACACCGACCCTCCGGGATCAAATGTGGGCACCCCTGCTTTACATGCAGTGAGCCAGATACTGTTTGGATTGCATGTCACTGATGAGAAGATGGCAAATGTTGACTGTATGATGACTGAAATGGCCTTAAACAAGAACTAAATGCACTATAGAATGTTAGTAATACACACACACAAAATTACACGTAAACTCATCAACCTTTTCCAGCGTAAGACTACTCACGACTCTTGAGTACTTTTAAAAGGGTTACTCTTTGCTCATACTTTAAGTCAGTGGTTCTCAACTGGTTTGGCCACGGGACTCACATTTTTACATGGTCATCAAGCCGCGACCCAAATTTTCAGGAACTATATTATAATTTTAGGAATTGTAATGAATTAATTTTTATTTATTTGTTAACATATACATGTAGTGACAGATAAATCATAAGAAAATCACCAAGACTTGCATATAAACAATTTTTTATTGATGTCATTGGACAAAATGTATCAAATTATATAAATATTACAAAGTACAATTGCACATTTCAAAATAAATGCCCGGTATAAGCATTTCAAAATAAAAGTCTGGTATAAGCAAAATAAGTTAAAAATTAATGTTTTACACACACTCCGCTACCCACTAAAAATGTTCCCGCGACCCACCAGTTGAGAAACACTGCTTTAAGTAATATTTACAAGAGCTACTTTTACTCTACTTGGACTACATTTTCGGGAAAGTAATGGTACTTTTAATTGAGTATGATTTTTCAGTACTCCTTCCACAACTGCTAGTGTGAATGAGTGTGTATGGATGTTCTTTCAGTGATGGGTTGCTGCTAGAAGGGCATCCACTGCGTAAACCATATCCTGGATAAGTTGGTGGTTCATTCCGCTGTGGGGACCCATGATTAAAAAAGGGACTAAGCCGAAAAGAAAATGAATGAATGAATTTTACATTGAACACTACATTCAGATCTGCTGTTATTCTGAAGAGACAATTGATGTTTCATTTGGGATTTCTCTTTTCACACCAACAGGAAAATGGGAAAGATGACACTATAGTAGCGAAACATGGTTCATAAACTCCCTTTAAAAGTTGAGCCAATATTATTCATGATGGTTCTCTGAGATGTCATAAGTTGTCTGTTAGTTATAAGTTGTTATGGTTGTTATATCAACTGTATAGTTTTGATTTTGTTATCTCTTCTGCCCAGCACTACGGAACACTGCTATTTTAGTCAAAGTGTTAGGGAAATCCTCTTGATATCTCCACTTTTGAATGCCATTGATATTTTGAATGGCCTTTTCTGATCAGATAACAGACTACAGAGCACAGTAGAACAGATAAAAGTCTCTTTCCGTAAAAACATCACTGAAGTTGTGTGTTTTTCTTTAAGGTCAGCAAAACCCACGATTCAACCTTCAAAGATCAGGATCCCGGTTCATCATCTGAGTTTTCGCTAAAACGTGAATCCGGGGTTTGCTTTGAGTCGTTGTTTACAGGTAATATCTGATTATTTCATTGTGTTTTGTCCTCATTTACTCACTTGTTTCGTTAAACATGAAAGAAGTTATTTTCAAGAGAGCTTGAAAACCATTGACCTCCAGAGTAACTGTTTTCCTACTATGGAAGTCAATGGTTAAAAGTTTTCAGCTTTCTTTAAAGGTGCAGCATGTAAGTTTGATACCCAGTGGTTGAGCTAGGTATTGCACTCCTGGTTCAAAAAACAAAGCGCAAGTTGCTAGATTGATGACACCAACAACAGCATGCCTATTTATCGAGCCTAAAGACTGATTAAAACCGTGTTCTAGATAAAAGCAATGGCATGCGATAGAGGGAGCATTTTCCACATTAAAAGGAGTTTCTGTCCAAACCAACATCTGAAATTTATATTTAAGAAATGGCTTGTATTTCTTGCAGCTGAAAAACAAAAAACTGACAATGATCACCTCAGGTACACCTCATGTGCTTTATTCAGTGTTAAAAGCTAATAATGTGAGATTGAATGCCATTTTACATGACATTTATTGCCATACTGCTGAAAGCAGCAGCAGATAGTTCACCTCAGATCTTGAAAATAAAATAAACCATTTGAAAACTTTAGAACTGTGACTCAAAAGCAACTCATTTCAGTGATTTAGCATACATTTAATATTGTTACAGAGGTTTAATATGTATTAATTAGATTATAAACCTTACCATTTCGCTGGATTGCAGTGAGTGCACTGTTCTGTGCTTCTGAATGGCTGCATTTAAATTTCTGACGCGTTTTGTTTGGTCCAAACAGCCAAATTGCTTATCACTGCAAATCTCATCATGTAGTGTGTTGTTAGGACACGCGGTTACAATATGACCTGCTCACCTAATGTATGTACTTTATATTATTTGCTAATTAATAACCATCTCATGTGGAACTCTGAATCTGTGTCTCGTTTCGGAGTCTGCTACTGTCCACCGGAGGTCGCATTTCAGTCATGGACACAAACTTTGACAGCCTTTATGGCTGAATGAATGAAATACAGTTTTCCACCAAGGCAACCCGGGTGCTGAAATATAATTGGCTAAACTGGCATTGGGCAGGTTAAATCACCAAAACAAAGAGAGCATTCCGGCACATAACTCACATTTTCAAAGCAGAATATCTGACTTCAGCATTGTTTTTCAGATAAACAAGAATGTTCACTTGGCATGTTTCTCAAATATCTGAAAACATATTATGTCATTTTTATGCTTTAGAAGAGTTAAAAACTTACATACAGGACTTTTAAAATATCATCTTTTGTGTTCAACAAGAAACTCTTGAATGTTTGAAACCACTTGAGTGTGAGCAAAGTGAGAAATTTTAAATTTTTGGGTGAACTTTTCCTATTAAGAAGTCTATCATAGGACCACACTTTGAAACATTAATGATTCTTAATGCAACACATCTCAGTTTAATGTCACTGCTCTCGAAGAAGTAATAAAGAGGCCTATAATTTGATACCGGGGTTCATACAGTCCTGGTAAACCTGGAAAAGTAATGACAAGACATTTTCCAGGCCTGCAAATAATTTTCCAGGAAAAGCAATTCAACCCAAAATGTTTTGGGAAATGTCATGAAAATTTGTTTAACAAATATCTGTGTGCTTGAATATATTTGAGATGATAATATTGGGTACGTGCCACAGTGGCATAGTGGGTAGCATGTTTGTGGCATTTCTGTGTGGAGTTTGCATGTTCTCCCCGTGGTCGCATGGGTTTCTTCTGGGTGTTCCGGTTTCCTCCACAAGTCCAAAGACTTGGTATAGGTGAACTGGGTAAGCTAAATTGTCCGTAGTGTATGAGTGTGTATGGATGTTTCCCAGAGATGGGTTGCGGCTGGAAGGGCATCTAATGCGTAAAGCATATGCTGAATAGGTTGGCGGTTCATTCCGCTGTGGCGACCCCAGATTAATAAAGGGACTAATCCGAAAAGAAAATGAATGAATGAATATTGGGTACAGGTGGCACTGTAGCTCAGTGGTTAGCACTGTTGCCTCACAGCAAGAAGGTCACTGGTTCAAGTCCCGGCAGGGCCAGTTGGCATTTCTGTGTGGAGTTTGCAAGTTCTCCCCATGTTTGCATGGGCTTCCTCCGCTCTGGTTTTCACCACAATCCAAAGACATGCGCTATAGGTGAATTGGGTAAGCTAAATTGGCCATAGTGTATACGTGTGAGAATGAGTGTGTATTGGTGTTTCCCAGTACCGGGTTGCGACAGGAAGGGCATCTGCTGCATAAAACATATGCTGGATTAGTTGGCGGTTCATTCCACTATGGCAATGTCTGAAATAGAGACTAAGCCGAAGGAAAATTAATGAACGAATGAACATTGGGTACGTTTTAAATACAATAGTTCGCGGTTGGTCTCTTTACGTGACGTTCTCTGTGTGGGGTAAAAAGGCAACACCCAGTTTCAGCTTTGCCTCTCTTTCTTCTCTTTCTCTTTTCACTAATTCAAGCTACCTTTTCAGTGTGGTGTTGTCCAGAAACAATCTCTAACTACAGGGCTAAAATACTGAGTGCTAAAAGCTAATTTGAACTGTTCTACTTATGAAAAGACAGGCCAACATTCACCCGGAGGAAACCCACGCAACCACGGGAGAACATGCAAACGTCACACAGAAATGCCAACTGACCCAGCCGAGACTCGAACTAGCGACCTTCTCAGACAGCAAGATACTTTCTAAAAACTATTTTACAGATATAGAAATAAACATAAATAACATAGATTGTCTTTTTTTATATGCTGTAATAAATTTGATCATGCATTTTTTTTACCATGTGTACGTAGACATTACATGAAACATTAGGTCCTGAATATTTACCTGAAAGTTTTGGAAAAGTAATGGAAAAGTCCTGGAATTTTAGTAGTAAAAATGTGTATGAACTCTGTGATTTCCTTTTCACAAGACGTCTGTTTAACAGTATCCTCTCCATCAGGTCTTCCATCTGTAGGAGTGATTAGTCCTCCGGGTCATTCTTCACTCTATACTAAGCTCTCCCTGCCGGAACCGTCAGCTTGTGAAGAGCCCACGCCACACAACAGACAGGAGAATGTAGCTGGGTCAGTGTTTACATTCCTGTGCGTGTTTATATGTAAAATCCTCACTCAAAGATGATCCAGCGTGAGGTGAGACTGTGCAGGAACACCAGAGTTTATACTGTCACCCACCGTGGCCCCAATACATTTCTTTGACTTCCAACTGGTACTTGTAAACCCTTTTAGCATAAGCCGAAAACCCCAAATACACATCCTTCGCTTTTATTGCTGGAAATGTCTGTGTTAACTATTACTTTGCTGCTATCATAACACTCGTAATACTTTGGAATCAGAATATCATCGAGACCTGTTGGGGGGCATTTGATTTAGAGCTACTTTACAGCAATGTAGCAACTACCAAGAACACTCTGGTAACCACTTACCAACTACAATGTAAATTAAATTTATCGAAAGCAGTTTACAAGTGAGCCTGTGTCCAAAATCACCTACTACACAAGTAGATACTACAATTGAATTTAATACAAGGCCGTTAGAAAATGATGTTCTATATTTTCACGATCACCAGCGATCTAACAGCCAGAGATCGCTGGTAAAAACACACACACATTCCTTGAACTACAAATCTGCTTGTTAACGGACTACAATTCCAGTCATGCAGCACACACACTCCTGCTCCAAATCACCATTGATTGCACACAGACCACCGGAGGACTGTCGAGGACTGATTACACACACTATATAAGCTGCACATACACACATCCTACAAACAGCCGTGTGTGTATAGACTATCCACACACAGCGCAAAATATCTCTGGCCCAGCTCTGGCTCACACAATCAGCTTTTGCTTGGCCCACATGCCACAGTGAATTACGGTACATGACTGGACCAAGTCTAGCTTCCAGACAAGGGCCAAACATGGACCATATCTGGGCCAAGACTCAGCCAAGTTAATCACCCAAAATTGGGCCTGAACTGGGCCAGATATGTTGGTGTGTTACTACAGCAAGGAAATTGATTAATCCCTGAATCATTGCACTTTAGGCGTGCTATGGCCGTGCTTTTTCTCAAAGTGACCTGATTGGTAAAATGTATTTTTTCTTTTCTTGAAAATAAAAAAAAAATGTATTTTAAATGTGGGTCAAACTGGCCAAACATGGCCCACATATCAGTTAACAACATCTGGCCCGAATACTACATTTTACATCTGGCCCAAATATTGTGTGCCGCCTTAAAGACGGTGCCACCTCTGCCAAACCAGGACCATGTTTGGCCCACATGCCAGATGCCAGTGCCGGATGAATGCCTGCTCTACCAGATTCATGCCAAATCTGGGCCAGAATTCTTTGCTACTAGGGCAGTCACACTTTACAATAAGCTTTATTAGTTAATGTTAATCAATTCATTTACTAACATGTACAAACATTGAATGATTTCAACAATGAGTGATGAGCAAATAAATTTACTACAGTATTTGTTCATGTTAGTTAAAGTTAGTTAATGAAAATAAATATAGTTGTTCATTGTTAGTTCATGTTAACTCCAGGTGTATTAACTAATGTTAACAAGTGTGGACTTGGATGTTGCATTAGTAAATTATGATTAATAAATGCTGTACAATTGTTTTTCATGATTAGTTCATCTTAGTAAATGCATTAACTCATGAACTTTATTGTAAAGTGATACCGACTATCCTGTCACAAAATCAGCGAAAATGCTACATGATGGTAATAGTTTGATTAAGGTGGTTAAAGCAGCATTTACAGAGGATCTTTCAGCTCATAATATTGTAGTGATATAACTGTACTGTAAACTTAGTAACTAAACCATTTTGACTAAGGTATGTCTTTAAAAACTGAAAGAATACTGCTGATGATGCAAACTAACTCTGCCTTTGTATAAACATAAACAAAGAACACTGATCACACACTTACCAAATCCATAGAGACAGGACAATCAACATCAACTAGAACCATGTCTTTTTTAAAAGGAGACGAAATCTGGATTACACCATTTTCAGACGTGAAAGGCTCTCGGTGTAAAACATGTCCCTTACAAACGTATTGTTGTCGCGTGTTAGCAGACCACTGTAATCCACACATGAGTCCAGCTGTGCTCTCATAGCGAGGAAATGGAAACAAAACCTTCGCTTCAGCACATTTTTATACGCAACACTGACGACCTGTGTCTCCAAACAATTCTTCTTCTTCCACTTGTTTTAATTATGATGTGCAACACAATGTGGCGTCTCTCTGAACATTGTAACAGGTAAACAATCTTCGAAGCTATCATGCAAGTTGCACCTCATTCACAATAGAGCGTGCTGATTGGTTCGAACCAAGTATATCGATTGAATTATTGTTGCACCCTCTGGTACAGACAGCCAGTCTCCACGCTGGAATTTACACAAGGATCTCAGCACCGTGACACAACTTCAAAATTTCGCTTCAACCGGAAGAACGAATTTGCTCAAAATAAAGCAAAAACAACCGATTTTCACTTTTTAATGAAATATATGTGTCCTTATAGTGTTTTTAGCACCGTGGGACACATATATTACTGTCAACAGCTCAAAAAATGTTTTTTGTGATTCTTTAAGTAATCTAGTGTCTCACTAGCAACGTTTTGAAGGTTGAGGATTGAAATCCAGGTAAAGACGGTTGCATCGACGACAATAGCCTAGTGGTACTGTGCGCCAACATTTAGCACAGACGTGCTCACGACGACCCGAGTTGGATTCCTGGCTCGAGGTCCTTTGCCGATCCTTCCCCTCTCTCTGCTTCCAATGCTTTCCTGTCTGAAATCTCCACTGTCCTATATCGTAGAGTAAAGTAAACTTGTCTGATTCTATTATTGATGTGGAAACAATGTGCATACTGATTGCTTGTTTATTAATGCAAAGACACATTGTTTCTAAACTCGGTGAGGAGGATATTTTTTGGTTGTCTGTGTTTAGTAAATCTGAATAGATCCATGTACTTTAGGTATATCCATTTAGGCCAAGGCTGACGGATCTGTTTTGTCTCTTGCTTTCCTTTAGGTTAGACCAGCCAGCAAGCAATGACAGCTTCCTCTCTGAGTCAGAGGACACTGGCAGCACCTTAGCCGCAAACAAGGAAACGTGCACGGGGCTGAAAAAAGGAGACGCTGGATGTCCAGGAACTGAGCTACAAAACGGCAGACGGAAAACAGAGACTTCTGGGAGGTGCCAAAATTATAGCGACAGGACAGAGGCCTTAAAACTTTTGAACCAAGGACAGCTTTCCAAGTGTGCAGACGACTGGGATAACCGAGGATTCAGTTCACCAAGGGAGGCCCCTGTAGAGGATTCTGGGATTTGTCAAGAGGAAAGACAGGAGTCGGATTGCTCTGGGAGGAGTCGAGAAGAATCTGAGCGCAGTGGAAAAAGTCAAGCAAGGACAGGGAATAGTGAGACTCAAGAGAAACACAAAACAAGTGTTTCAGACACTTCGATAAGTGGCCAAGCCGCTAATCTAGAGGTGAGTTATAGCTGTTATCTAACAGTTTAATTAATCACTTAATTTTATCAGGTAGTGATTCTTTGTCGTTTAAAGAGCTGTACACCTTAGATAAAGCAGGGAAATAAGTATTGAACACGTCACCATTTTTCTCAGAAAACATATTTTTAAATGTGCCGTTGACTTGAAATTTTCACCGGATGTTGGTAACAGCCACAGGAATCCATATATTCAAAGAAAGCAAATCTAATGAGTTTACAAATTAAGCTATGCGTAATAAAAATATGTGACGCAGGGAGAAAAGTATTAAACACATGAAGGAAGGGAGGTGCAGAAAGGCATGGAAATCCCAGACAGCAGCTGAAATCTCTCAGTAGTTCTTCAGCAACGCTCTGTCCTTCATTATTGTAAATGAATATTAACTGCTTCAGTCCAACATTTACGTTAGAAGATGATAATGATGAAACCAGGGTGGATATTTCAGCAGGGCAATAGTCCAAAACACAGCCCAGGAAATTCTCAAATGCGTTCAGAGACAGAAAATCAAGCTGTGGAATGGCCATTCTTGAATCCATTATAAAATACAAATTAAAGATCAGATTTTCTAGATGAGACCCACAGAACCATCAAGATTTTTACACTCTGTTGAAGTCTGTGAAAAACTCACATGTGAGGAATGCATATGACATTCTCCATATGAGAGGCGTTTAAGCTGCCATCACCAAAAAACCTTTTATATAAAATATTAAATCAGTACTTCAGTACTTTCTCCTTCTGTCCTTCCATTGTTAATACACATATCTAATTTTTCAGATTTTGTTTTGTTTTTATTTTTATGTTTGTACTGTTTGGGTTTTTACCAAAATCAGTTTTAATTACATATCAATAGCTCCTTTACAATTATTATTCACAGGAAAAAATAAAACATGACATGTTCAATACTTATTTTCCCTGCTGTATATAGCACCATGAAAGTCCTTCTTGTACTTAACATTTCATTTACATTTAATATTTACATTAAAATGTCGTAATGATGACGTTTTGAATGTCATTTACAAAAATTTAGACTGTTTCAAACATTCAAAGAACTTTAATACAATTAGTTGCATTCAATACTGGTAATTATCAAATGCGGAAGTATTGATAAAATGCATTATATGTCATAGTTCATATCTAAGATTGAAATTTAAGAATTTCAAATTAAGAATTTCTTGTTTTTTCATTCAGTTTTTGAACGCAGCACAGTACAATTGTTGAAATAACACCATAAACTTAAAAACAAACATGGGTCATTGGAAGTGCTTGAATTTAAAGTATTTACCAGGCCTTGAATTCATATGTCTGAAATTCAAGTACTTTCAACAAGCATGGGAACTCTGCTGGGACTATTGTTAGTATCACCTTGGTTGAAGTTCCAAGCTAGTGATACTATTACGAAAGCATCACATACACACACAGTGGATGAAATGGGATGACCCAGAATGAAAACTTTTTTTAGGAAGTTATAGCAGTAGAGGTGAAGAGACTATAGTAATAATCTCAACCAAACTGAAACTGGACCGAAGCAAGCCTGCTTTACTTCCTGAACACTATAAGGCCTTTCTGTAGTCACCAAAAACACCATAGTAATTTACATAGTAATAACCTTAGAATTTTACTGTACACATCCTAGGTACAACTGTACAACTAACCTAGGTTGATCGCCATGCACAACATTATGCAATCTTTGTGCACACAGTTTGTTGTGCAAAACTGAACCCTCTAACCAAATACACTGAACCCTCTAACCAAGGTCATTGTGACAAACTTCCTGCAGATGTCTTAGAGCAGATTAGAACTGCAGAATTGGATACCTCGATCTAGGAGAAAGTACATTGGTAACACTTTAGTTTACGTCACAACTCACGGTATAAACAAACCATCAACTAACACTACTAACATAATAAATAACCAACAAGCTGTTAAATGTTGAACTATGGTTATTCATGGTGCTGTAGCCGATAAACTTACTAACTACTGTAGTAAGGTAGTAGGTTTTGGGTAGGATTAGTGATGTAGAATCATACGTTATACTGTAGCTGCCAATGAACAGTTAATATCTTGATAATAGGCATATAATGAGCTAGTAGTTATGAATTGTAACCTAAACTAAAGTGTTACCAGTATGTTTTTGCAGATAGGACAACACTGAAAACTGCTTCCATCAATGCCATTTTAAACGCTTTGTTTGGAAAACTTCACATTTACTTGTACGCAAAGGACAACTGGAGGTCACACTTTATTTTGATGGTCCGTTAGTTGAATTTAAGTTCTATTGCAACTAATTCATATTAGATTATAAGTAGACTGTTAGGTTGGGGTTAGGGTTAGTGTAAGTTGACATGTACTTGTAAAGTTTCTTATAGTCAGTTAATTGTCTGTTGAATGTCAGTATCAACAGATATTACGTAGACAGTCTACTTATGGCCCGTTTCCACTGAGTGGTACAGTACGGTACGGTACGGGTCACCTTTATCAGGCTTGCGTTTCCACTGCAAAGGGGTATTCTTTTGGTGGGCGTGGTGTACGACAGAAAGTTTGTCGACATCATTTTCGCTCGAGGTAATGTCTACAGTAAAGCTTTATGGGTCGTTCACAAATCATACGAGAAGCACTTCTCACAAAACAGATGCTTTATTATACACATAAACACTGGTGTATAAATGTTCATTACTGACTGAACATGATCTGATTATAACTGCAGATCAGTGATGCGAAATCGCATACGCTCCGTATTTTATATCAAATAAATAAATAAATGCAGCATATATGAACACATACAGCCCCACACAGTCTCCGATGTTACCAAATTACAGAAAAACCACACACAGCAGACATGTATGCCTTATTTAGGTTCAAAAACAATACGAAATAGAGCCCCGTCTTTGCAAACCTCTCATCTGTGTCTTTAATCTTCACCAGTACATGCAGCCTCTCCGTCATTATTCTCTCGTTAGAGAGTAACTCCGTCATTTCGAGTTTATAATAGTCCAGGTTAAGATCTTTGTTATTTCAAACATTGACGCGCACACTAGCACAAGAGACAAGCAAAACCTCGCGCTCGCGCTTATGGGCTCGTAACCCATTGTTACGTGTGTGCTGGGGCTGGCTATTATTAAAGTCAACAGAGGCGAGGATCCAATCGCAGAATATTTAATGCAGTATATCAAAAATAAAGGGCAATCCAAAAATCGTGGTCAAACAGGCATTAGGTCGTAAGGCAGGCTGCAGGCTGGATAATCAAAACATACAAGACTGTGATCAGAACCCGGAAACAAACTGGAACAGAAAAAAACACAGTTGACGATAGCAAACAGAAAACAGATGATAAACACAGGAAACAAGGTAACATGGTACATAACGTATGGTAGATAGTAATGTCGCAGTGGGGAATGAGCGTGTGTGTGCTGCTTATGAAGTGCGTGCAATCAGTACAGACAGTCCTCCGGTGGTGCGTGCCCAATCAGTCGTGATCAGGAACAGGAGTGTGTGTGTGTTGCATGGCTGGAATTGTAGTCCTTAAACATGGCTGATTGTAGTTCATG
Organism: Danio albolineatus; assembly: GCA_903798035.1. Classification (NCBI taxonomy): domain Eukaryota; kingdom Metazoa; phylum Chordata; class Actinopteri; order Cypriniformes; family Danionidae; genus Danio; species Danio albolineatus. Next base: position 2,465,828 of record CAIGQQ010034334.1, read on the forward strand.
GAAGTGTGTGTGAACCAACGATCTCTGACAGTGGAGAGAGCGAGAGAGAGAGAGATCGCTGGCGATCGTGACACCCATAATAATCTGTTCTTCTCTCGGCATGGTGGCTGTTCAAGACGACGACAAGGTTTGTTTGAGCTCGGGTCGACCATGGCTTGTTATTATATGCTGATATTATTTCGGAGCATTGTCTCTTGGCTGTGTATTAAACATGGCGGGTCCTTTGTTTTCATTCTGCTTGTTGCGTGAGCAAATGACGTATCTCTGTAAGCCAATGGCGTTCAGCTGCGCGTCTAGCTCCGCCTTACGGCTCGCTTTGGTACGCTTGGGACCCTTTGCAAAGGGTGACTAAAAAGTGGTACGGTACGGTTCGGTTCGGTGCGCTTTTAGACAGTGGAAACGGCCTTAAAAGCGTACCGAACCGTACCGTACCGTATGGTACCACTCAGTGGAAACGGGCCATAATGCTCAAATGGACCATCAAAATAAAGTGTTACCCAACTGGATACAAATAATATGCAAATTAAATATCTTAAATTGCAATAAACAGCTGATTACTTTGACATTTCTTTCAGTATTGTTAACTACAATACAATGGAAGTAATACATTCCTTAATACACATCAAAAACATAATATGGCTGATTTATTTTAGAGGAGACAATTTCCAGCTGTCCAATATCTGAGCCTAATATCTTAGCCCTGTTTCACTGTGGAGTTTCAGTGGTCTGAACACATGGACAGCAAAGTCCCTTTTATTGTTTTCATCTGATATTAACATGCTAGAATGCATCTGTTGCGAAGGTTTGTGTGTGTGGATTTCACAAGACTCCTTCCTCTTATTTTGTTACTCTGCACATCACTTTTTGCTGGAGCACTCGGTGTGTCACGTAAGTACTATTGAATGTTACTCTGCTTAGACTTTCAATCGTATAAGATTTCCAAAATGTTAGCGACCACAAAGATGAGGACAAAAAAAAGCTACTGTAATGTGTGTTTTGCTGCGTACCACATGGCAACAATCTAAACAAATCTCATAAAATCTCTCAAGATTTTAGAAAAACATTGCAGATGAACAAACAAATAAACATTTGAGCTGTTGACACAAATCAACAAGCTGATCCTCCATTTCTTTTCCGAATCCATTTCACTTTGTGCTGCTCCAGGACTCTATTATGCTTCCGTCTCCTGCTTTCTGATTGGATAATGTTTAGCTTCATGTTATAATCTCCAGCTCATACAGTATGCTCATTTGTCCTCAGGTTCCCCTAACACATCAGGATATTTCTTTTACTAAATATATTTAATGGAGGCGGTGTTAAAATAAAGGCGACGTTAAAATAAATGTAATTTATCATGCATATTATTATTGGGATAGTTCATTCTCAATGAATGCCGTTATTAAAATGTACATCGATTCGCTGGAGAAAAGTGTGACTGTTACCACAGAAATATTGTATCAGAAATTAAATGAAAGAAATATCCTATATCCTATGAAAAAATCCACAGATTTTATCCAGCAAAACATTACTTTTCAAAAAAAAAATGGTATTGATATAAAGACCCAATCCCAGTTCTATTTTTGTATTGTAGTTGGCATTTCTGTATGGAGTTTGTATGTTCTCCCCGTGTTAGCGTAATTTCCTCCGAGGTGCTCCGAGGTGCCTCCGGTTTCCCCCAAAGTCCAAAGACGTGTGGTATAAGTGAATTGGGTGAGCTAAATTATACGTAGTGAATGTGTGTGAATGAGTGTATATGGATGTTTCCCAGTGTTGGGTTGCAGCTGGAAGGCCATCCACTGCGTAAAACATATGCTGGTTAAGATGGCGGTTCATTCCGCTGTGGCGATCCCTGATTAATAAAGGGACTAAGCCAAAAAGAAAATGAGTGAATGACTGAAATGTGCTTTAATGCTACCAGTATCAGAGACTCTTTAAACAAGAAAGCTATACCTGTCAACATTGGGAGGTAAAATGATGAGATATGCACCTGTGATGCTACTTTCACTTTTTATAAAAAGATTAAAGGTGCTGTAGGTAAGTTTCTGACTGTTCTAAGGCATAAAAATACCATAATATGTTTGCAGATATTTAAGAAACATGCTGAGTGAACATTCTTGTTCATCTGAAAAACAATGCTGAAGTCAGATATTCTGCTTTTCTCCGAATATTTCTCCGTCGCGTCATCCAGGTGGATGCTGCACACTGGTGGTGGATGAGGAGACCCCCCCCCCCCCCCCCCCCCCCCCCCCCCC
>CAIGQQ010034334.1:2468179-2492638 GCA_903798035.1 Danio albolineatus
CCCCCCCCCCCCCCCCCCCCCATTGTGTAAAGCGCTTTGAGTGTCTAGAATAGCGCTGTATACATGTAATGAATTATTATTATTATTATGCATTCGTGACCAAAATGCAGTGGAAATGAGGTGCAAGTTCCACATGAGGTTATTAATTAGTAAATAATATAAATATTAGGTGCCATGGTGGCCTAGTGGGTAGTACAATCGCCTCACAGCAGGAAGGTCGCTGGTTCGAGCCTCGGCTGGGTCAGCTGGCGTTTCTGTGTGGAGTTTCCGGTTTCCCCCACAAGTCCAAAGGCATGCGGTATAGGTGAATTGGGTAGGCTAAATTCACGGTAGTGTATGTGTGTGAATGAGTGTGTATGGATGTTTTCCAGAGATGGGTTGCAGCTGGAAGGGCATCCGTTGCATAAAACAAATGCTGGATAAGATGGCGGTCAATTCCGCTGTGGCGACCCCAGATTAATAAAGGGACTAAGCCGAAAAGAAAATTAATGAATAAATATAAATATTATAAATGCGTGTCCTAACAACACGCTTCATGACGAGATCCGCAGTGATGAGCAATTTGGCTGTTTTCACCAGACGAAACCATACAGAAATTTAAATACAGCCATTCAGAAGCACAGAATACGCACTCACTCATGAAAGGGTAAGGTTTATGATCTAATTAATACATATTAAACCTCTTCAACATTATTACAGGCTGAATCACTCATATCTGTTTAGTTCTAAAGTTAAATTTCAAACGGTTTATATTAATCTCAAGATCTGAGGTGAACTATCTGCTATCTTTAACTGCACAAAGCACATGGGGTGTACCTGAGGTGATCATTATTATAGTTTTCCTGTTGATTACCTGCACCGAAGCCGTTTCTAATATACCAATTTGAGGTGTTGGTTAGGACAAAAACTCCTTTTAATATGGAGAATATTCCTTCTATTGTGTACTTTTGCTTTTATTTATTTTTATATCACTCTCTTCTGTCTTCAATCTGGCAACTTGCGCTTGCGTTTGTTTTGATCCAGGAGTGCAATACCTAGTTCATCCACTGGGTGTCAAACTTACATACTGCACCTACTGGAGAAATATGTGAAAATGCTTAAACGGGTTGATAGCGGTTTAGAGTGGTAAAATAGGGAAGAATCCAAGCAAAAACAGGAGGATTTTTTAAAAAATACAATTGGTTTGTACAGTTGGTATGTTTATATTTAGTTCATACTTACCTCCCATTGGCATCTATACATTCTGTCTGTAAAAAGTTACGTGCTAGTGTTCTTTAAATTAAAAAAAAAGTCTTAAACTATTATTGTGATAATGATAATGTTGCGACATATTGTGTAGCTCTAGCAACCACATTAGCAACTTTCACAGAGCAATCATAAATCCTGGCAGCTATCGCATTGTGTTGGTGAGTTTGGTACAGGAAACACCACTCACATTTTAAAACCTGCTTAGAGATACAGCATTAGATGCAGTGACATTTCCAGCCATTATTATTTAATCAGTCATTCAATGGATGTCAATGTGATGGAGAAAGTCATGGAGGCTTTTGTATTTGTGCTTGTTACTAATGAGTAGTCTATTTTCTCCGTGGCACACTTGTGATAATGTGAATTCTCTGCTGGAGCTCTTAACAGCAAATAACCACCGCTGAGCTTCTCTTCCCTTATAAGACATTCACCAAAATAGCCTGGCAAAATTGTCTCTTGTTTTTGTTTGGGTGTACAGGAAGCCAAAGATAGCTTTAGTAGCATTCAGATTAGATGAGAATGGATTTAGTGGAATATGGGAATGCGTTCCTGTGGGAGAACGAAGGAGTCTCCTTTCACCTCGATCGGTATCTCGAGACCAAGCCGTGTTTATATAACAAGCCGACAGACACAAAATTGAAACAACCCCATCATGATTTGCTGCATTAATGACTCATGCGTATTTTTAGACGTGTTTATGGTAGAGATACGGCATTAGCGGTAATATAAACAGGCAAACGCTTAACTCTGTTTATTCTTTATTCTGCACATAAGCGTTTTAGGTCTCTTTTAGACGTCGTTCTTGATGGCTGCGCTCTTCACTGTAGGAGTGTTTTTGTATATGAGATGCCATCAGTAGCTGTTATTCCGCTGAAGGGAAACATTTCCTCTTGAACCTCTCTGAGAGGCAGAAACATGAGATTGAGCTCTATGATAGGACAAATGCCAAACGGGGTGACAGGAATATATTTGTACATGACATTACATAAAAGCAAATATCACACTGTGTGTATTTCCTTTACCGCTAACTATGTTTTTTGGAAACTATATCCAAAATAATACACTTTGGATATAAACTACTTAAATTAAATAAAGGGAACACTTGGAGTTACATTGTGTTGTTTAGTGTTCCCTTTATTATTTTTGAGCAGTATATTTTAATGTGTTGGGGTAGTTTTGCTATTGTACTATTGTAACGCGGGGAATGACACTGACAACTGAGGTGTGGATCCAAATGCAGGTTTATTAGCAAGTTCAGGCAAGCAATGGTCAACAGGTGTTGTAATGATATAACAGAGAGACCCAATTGCGAGAGTAAAATATGATATGTTTAGTGTCAGACTGGAATCAAACAAGGCTCAAAATAACAGAGTTCGTGAATGAGGCGGTGGAGAATACAAGAGGTATCTTCTCGTGGAAACGATGCAGCTAAAGAGCTGTGGAAAACTTCACACAGTAAACCAGGAAGTAGTAGTCACAGACGAAACTCATAGTCGATCACATGAGACAAAGTTCAGGAAGCAGGTAATAGCCATAGGAGATAAATTCCACAACGGAAGGAGATTCACAGCAACTCACCACCAGCATTAACACGTAGGGAGCCTGAGAGACACAAACACAAGTTGAACAACGGACTGACAAATGGAGACGTGGACGCTGGGTATAAATAGCCGAGATAACACAAAACAGCTGCTGCGTTCTAATCAGCCAACTGAATGATTCCCTCCACTTGACCACACAGCTGACGGGGTAAGCACACAGACAGCCACGCTATTCATACCCAAACAAACACACTCACACAAACACAGGTACACCCACACGCACACACAGACACACAGAAAGGAACACACAGATCCATGAACCGTGACAGGTGTAAACAGATGCATAAAAAGAGTCCAGAATCGTATTCAGTGGGCAGGCAGATGGTCATAGGCAGACAGGAATATACAGACAAACGAGGCAAGGATAAAAAAAAAAACACGGAAAAGCCAGACAAAGGAAAACGCGTTGTAGTGTCACTAAACAGTAGACAAGACTGCTGTTTAAATAGTCCAGGTAATCAGTCTGTGAGCAGCTTCAGATGTGCGTGTTTGCAATCACTGGTGACTTGGAGCAGGTGTGTGTGAGTGTTGCATGACTGAATATGTAGTCCAAGAACATGGCTAATTTGTAGTTCATGTGAATGTGTGTGTTTACCAGCGATCTCTGAAGGTTAGATCGCTGGTGATCGTGACAACTATACTATAGTCTTTTTGTATTGTATTGTGATTGTTTTGGCTTGTGAGCTTAGAATATAATGACTTTTAAATGCAATGATCAACACTGGCTCATGCAACTTTGTTGAAAATAGTTTTAATTTATTAAATGTTCATTAATCTTTTCAGAAATAATTTCAATGCATTAAACTCTTTGCATTTTAAAATGCAACAAGACATGTTTCAAGTTTCAGTAAAACATACTGGTTTGATCACTGTTTGTCCGAAAGGACCGGTTCGAGTAAAAAAAATCAGACTTTCCATCACTAGTGTGAAATACACTGCATATTGTATTAAAAGTTTAACACTGAAAAAAAAACTCTTAAATATTCGCTCTTTAACACTCGTGGATTAAAAGGTACTCTGGTTTTAACACTGAAAAACACCCAAAAAAAACACTGTATATTTAACACTGGAATTTTTGTTGTGGATGTCAACCAAAATCCAACTTCTGATAGACTTCATATTGGTAACGTCCACACAATGTCAAGCTGCAGCATCAATTGGACGTTGATATTTTGTTGTTTTTAGGTTGCGTTAGAAAGTTACTAAAATCCAAATTCTGTCTGGGTTCAACGCTAAGGATTTTTTCTACTGCCCCGGTCTGGCCAGTGGTTCAGATTTTTAATTGCCCTGCCAAAATTTTCACTGGCCCCACCAAAAAAGTTAATAGCTACTTCTTAGCCACATATTTTAAACAATATGTCAAAAATAATGCCTGTGAATCTAGAATTTAAATACTTTAAAAATATTAATACATGTATAGTGAGCAAAAGTTTTATGCAAACAAAAAGAGCAGTATGGAAAATGTGCAGGTGTTTTATTGCAGTTCAATGAATTGCATTCATTCATTCATTTACTTGTTGGCTTAGCCCCTTTATTAATCTGTGGTCACCGCAGCGGAATGAACCGCCAACTTATCCAGCATGTGTTTTACAAAGCGGATGCCCTACCAACTGCAACCCATCACTGGGAAACATCCATACACACTCATTCACACACATACACTACGGCCAATTTAGATAACCCAATTAACCTTTCCCACTTGTCTTTGGACTTGTGGGGGAAACCGGAGCACCCAGAGGAAACCCAGATCAACACGGGGAGAACATGCAAACTCCACACAGAAATGCCAACTGACCCAGCCGAGGCTTGAACCAGCGACCTTCTTGCTGTGAGGCGATTGTGCTACTCACTACGCCACCGTGAGGCCCTCAAACTGTGTAAAACACAGATGTTTTCTTTAATCCTCATAATTTGATGCTGCCGCTATGTTGCCGTCTCTTTGCTGTACTGATTGTTACCAGGTTACAGAAAAAACAGCATGCTCACAACATCCAATCAGAAAAGAGGAACCAAAAAGCAGTATGGCGTTTACGACATCACTGAGAGGGTAGCATTTAAAGGCTTAAAAGCACAAACTGTTTCTAAATTAAAAGACTGTATTTGCACGCAATTGACAAATAGTTGCATCAATTTAAAATCAATCTTTAGTGACAAGGCAGCGTTGGCCCGATCGGGCCAGTAACAATCCTGTCTACTGTCCCGAGCGTCTCTCACGCTAGCCCCGGGCCATCAGGCAGTCCTTATTGTTGAGCCCTGGTCTGACATTGGACATTGACGTCGGCCTGATGTTGGGTTCTGACATCAACCCGATATATTAAAAAATATATATTATTCAGCCCTACTACCATGGTATGACTATTAGTCTACCAATGTACCTCGACAGATATTACTGTTTTGTAAGAAACTGCAAATATGATCGCATCCTCATATTACATGCATGGTTTGTGTCTGTACAGGGCCAACAGGACCCACCTCCTGTATGTCAGGTCACACACTCAAGGGGTGAGCAAACTTCACTGAAGAGAGCTCCAAGTTTTGTGGCAGAGTTTGTTGCCCCTTTTGTCTTCCCACACACACGCTCTCGGCCCCCTCTCACCCCAGCAATGCCCACCCTGCCCGAGGAAGAGGAAGACTCTCCGGAGGAGCTCGACAGCACATCCAGTTCACCCTCCACAGTGAGTCCAACTGTATCTTTCACATTACAGATGATGCCTTGCCATTTATCTTTATAGTATTGAGTATTGAGAATTACCGTAATTGAAAGTCCGCATGAACCGGAAGCTGTGACCTTTTTTTCTTATATATATTTTTAGAGAAATGAAATATGAAATAAGAAAACAGTGGGCGTGGCTTTTTTTCCGTACTGATTGGATGTAGTAAAATATGCATTCCATTCAGAAAGATGGAGAAATGGTTTCTAAAAGAGTTATTATAACCTAACAGACACAACGTCCTCGCCGTTTCTGTTTGTTGGCAAAACTCTGTCCAGTTATGGCAGTGATGCTTAAATCTGATCGCCGAAAATCTCACCAAGCATTTCAGAGAAGAAGTTAGTTGGCCATGGCCCCTCAATGGACTCAGGGAGCCCCACGATGCGATTATTTTGCCGCCAGCAGTGCACCTCTAGGTCTAACATTTCAGCCTGCAGCCACTCGTTTTTCTTATTGAGGCCGGCGCACACAGCCTCTATGTGTTCAAGATGTTGGGTCGCCTCCGTGAGTCCCGATTCAAGACAACCAATGCACTGATCGTGAGCCGTGACCGTGGAGTTAATATTGTCCAATTTAGGCCCCGTTTACACTAGTGCGTTTTAGTTTTAAAATGGCGTTTTAGCATGAAAACAATCCGAGTCCACACTAGCGTTTCACCCAGCGTTTTTTGAACAGATCTCCGTCTATACTATGCCACCAAAAACGCATATCACGTGACCATTCGTGCACTCTGGGCATGCGCGTTCAAGTGTAAACAGGAAGCATGCGTCTCGCTGGTTCTTCCCGGTGTAACCCAAAACCGGCATTCTAAATAGGGCTTACGCCGCTCGAAATGCAAGCGATTAGCGAGTGCTCGAACAATAGCTTGCCTCTTGCGAATATATGCAGCTGTTGTAGTAAAAAAGGTTTAACTGCACATTAGCGCCTAAAACGGACAATAGTTCAAACAACGCTTTCCATTTCTGTGTCCAGCAGCCACGCCTCTGTTTTCAGATGTCTCCATTTTCCCCCATCCACACTGAGATGGAGCAGCAGCGTTTTAGAATGAAAACGGCCTCTCCAGCGTTTCCAAAACGCTCCGTTTTCGGGCCCGAAAACTCCGGCGTAGTGTGGACGGATGGCGTAACCGTAGCAAAACGTATGCGTTTTAAAACGAAAACACATTAGTGTAAACAGGGCCTTAGTGTCCAGGCTGTCAAAAGAGGCTTTAAAATCCACGGCAAGAGAAGCTCTGAGCTCCTCATGCAGGGCACTGATTTCAGCTAGCGTGATGCTAGAGCTAGGTGAGAAAGACGCTTCACTGTCTTTTTCCGCCTGTTTACCCTATCCTTTCAACATGTTAAGTGAGAATATAATACTACACACTCTACGAAAGAAAAGTAAACAGATGTAGGTTGCCAAACAGTTCTAAAACAATGAGGTTTGTAAAGGAGGAGTGAAAAGTTAAAGGGAACTATTCGCACTCATGTCTATTGATCTTATTCTTCAATGCTGAAGTGCGATTGTTTTTGAACTTGAAATGACTAGGAATAATAAACGGCAGAAAACGGTCTAACTACTTGCTCTAAAAAACAAGTGTTTGCATGATTATACAGAAAAAGCAGAATAATATAATAAGAAAACATCAGTTTGCAACATCAAGCAGCAAAATGAGCAGTTTTTAACATGTGAAAATGAATGGAAGTGAACGAGACTGGAAGACTCTAGCCAAAAAGATTCAAATGGCTGCGCCCGCTTATATACGCGCAGAATAAGGTCAATACCTAAGGCGACATAACCGGAAGTCATTTGTTTGTAATTAGTTTGTCATAGCTTGTCTCTTCCACCTAAATGGATCAACGGTTTTATTCACATCACCTCATACTTCAGTTTCTCATCAAATCTTGCTAAAATGCTAAAAGCACTAGTAATTAAAATGACTCCCTTTACCTTCAAACACATGCACAGACTACTTCATTTCTAACAAATGACTCCTGGTTCAGATGAAGACGAAGAAAATGAGTGTAACCTTTTATTGAAAGACAACATTCCACTCTTTATCCAGTTTCAGATAAGATCAATACCGTAATGCCAGAGAATGGATTTATAAATTCCTATTTGGTTTTATCATTTTGAGTCTGTCTGTCATGGCTGTCGCTTCACTGAGGACCAGTTTTACAAGGATTTACTGTTCTGTTTGTCTTTTGGAGAACATCAAAGCCTGTCAGGGGTTGTTTTTTCATCATAGCCATTATGTTATTCTTGAGCGAGTACAGTCCACTCATGCAGTGACTCATAAAAGGTTGGGACTCCGATAAAACCCCTCTTTAAAATCATATTACACTTCAGTAATATAATCCTAGAATAAAGGCCAAACAAATAAAACTTTCACTTTGTACTACTGAGTGGCAGCAAAGACCCCAGCGTTGCATGATGCATGTACTGTAGTTGCTGTGTATAAAAAAAGATTGATATCACTTGATGTCAAGTTGCTAGTCTGACAATGAGCACTTCCTTGTGTTGTTTAAGGGGCTTTTTTTGTGCACTGACCATTGAAGAGAAGTGTTAAGTGTCCAGGTTAAAATGTTTTTGTCAAAATTACACATTTTCAGTCTCCAAAACATTATTTAAACACTAAATTGTAATGTGGACAAACAAGAAATACACATAACAATTTAACAAATGTTATCATGTAATAAATGTTGTCATGTAAACGTGTCTTATGAGTTCTTGTTAACAAAAAAGACTCATTGACTTCCTTAGTATGATTTTTTCCCTACCGTGGACGTCAATGGTTACAGGTTTTCAACTTTCTTCAAAGTATCTTCTTTTGTATAAAACAGATTAAAGAAATTCTTAAAGGTTTGGAACCATTTGGCGTGAGTAAATAGTTTATACTTTTTAATTTTTGGGTGAACTATCTGTTTAAATTTACATACTTGTGCAGACACATACTTTTACATCAGTATACTTAATGAAAATACAGCAAAATTGGATGCAATGTAGATGATAAGGCTTTACGTGGGTCAATTATGGTTTAACCATACATAGAGAATCACACAATAATGACAAAAAAGCTGAAGATTGGACTGTAATTGGACCATTGCAAAGGCTAATATTTAGCTTCCTCTCCTTAAACTGGATGTTATCATAGCCTGTTACTTTTCCCATGATATAAAGTTAAGTGTTTTGAGTTGGTATGTGTGAGATTTTCCGTCTAAGGGCTATAAAAAGTGAAGCTACAGACAGTACCCGTGCAGTTGTAAGATTTTTCAGACTGCCTCAGGACTGAATGCTATGTTTGAACAGTCATAGCAGGTCACTACACTTTACATTCTGTCTGCAAAAACAAAACAAAAAAACTTAAATACCTTTAAAACAGGATGAACAACAAGGTATTTGCAAGTAGGGTAAAAAGACTGCTAAAATACAATCTCTGAATGTTAGGATATACACTTACTGGCCACTTTATTAGGTACACCTGTCCAAGTGCTTGTTAACGCAACTTCTAATCGGCCAAACACATGGCAGCAACATTTAGGCATGTAGACATGGTCGAGACGATCTGCTGCAGTTCAAACCTGCATTCATCAGAATGGGGAAGAAAGGGGATTTAAGTGACTTTGAACGTGGCATGGTTGTTGGTTCCAGGCGGGCTGGTCTGAGTATTTTCAAAAACTGCTGATCTACTGGGATTTTCATACACAGCCGTCTCTAGGGTTTACAGAGAATGGTCTGAAAAAAAGAAAATATCCAGTGAGTGTCAGTTCTGTGGGTGCAAATGCCTTGTTTATGCCCGAGGTCAGAGGAGAATGGCCAGACTGGTTTTCAGCTGATAGAAAGGTAACAGTAACTCAAATAACCACACGTTACAACCGAGGTCTGCAGCAAAGCATCTCTGAATGCACAACACATCAAACCTTGAGGCGGATGGGCTACAGCAGCAGAAGACCACACCGGGTGCCACTCTTGTCAGCTAAGAACAGGAAACTGAGGCTACAATTCGCACAGGCTCACCAAAATTGGACAATAGAAGATTGGAAAAATGTTGCCTGGTCTGATGAGTCTCAATTTCTTCTTTCTGTCCACGCCTAAGCCTACTGTACCTGAGTATTGTTGCTGACCATGTCCATCCCTTTATGACCACAGTGTACCCATTTTCTGATGACTACTACCAGCAGATATGTGGTTTCTTGAACATGACATTAAATTCACTGTACGAGAGATTCGTGTCATGGATGTGCAGTCGACAAATCTGCAGCAACTGCGTGATGCTATCATGTCAATATGGTCCAAACTGATCTCTGAGGAATATTTCCAGTACCTTGTTGAATCTATGCCACAAAGGATTATGACAGTTCTGAAGGCAAAAGTGCGTACTAGTAAAGTGTACCTAATAAAGTGGTCAGTGTGTGTTTGTGTGGAACATCTGATATGTCATATATATATATATATATATATACACACACTCACCGACCAATTCAATAGGTACACCTTACTAGTAACTAGTACTAATAATGTGTTTTCATATAAACATACATATATATGTATGTGTCAAAATTAACTTTTATTTTGCACATGTCTGTGGAAATGAAAGTTACGAAATGGAAAGCGTGGTTTGTACTATTGTTCGTTTTAGGCGCTAATGTGCAGTTGAACTCTGCCTTTTTTACTACAACAGCTGCTTATATTCGCAAGAGGCAAGCTATTGTTCGAGCACTCGCTAATCGCTCGCGTTTCGAGCGGCGTAAGCCCTATTTAGAACGCTGGTTTTGGGTTACACCGGGAAAAACCAGTGAGACACATGCTTCCTGTTTACACTTGAATGCGCATGCCCAGAGTGCGCGAATGGTCACGTGATATGCGTTTTTGGGGGCGTAGTATAGACGGAGATCTGTTTTGAAACGCTAGTGTGGACGTGGATCGTTTTCATGCTAAAACGCCATTTTAAAACTAAAACGCACTAGTGTAAACGGGGCCTAAATTGGACAATGGTAACTCCACGGTCACGGCTCGCGACTGGCACTACCCTTCCTACACTTCTTACACTTCAAGAACTGTCCTCTTCTAGAGTGAGTAAAAGGGCTCGCAAAATCACCCTGGGCGCCTCGCACCCAGCACACTTCCTGTTCGAACTGTTACCGTCTGGCCGGCGCTACAGAGCACCGAGCACAAAAACAGCCAGACACAGGAAAAGTTTCTTTCCTCAGACCATCTACCTCATGAACAGTTAATATTTTCCTATTGTGCAATAAACGTGCAGTACTTTCTCATACGCATTTGTACACAGCACCTTATAACAATATACAATGCAATACTTCTCCTTACGCATTTGTACACAGCACCTTATAACCTGTATATTTATAACAAATCTGTTCATACATTTCAACATCCAGATCTTTTTGGCCTGACTGCATCTCTGTTTAATGTCTATTGTCAATTTTTCATATTTATTCTGTGTTGTCACTTGTCACTTTATGTACACTGGAAGCTTCTGTGGCCAAAGCAAATTTCTTGTGTGTGTGAAGCACACTTGGCAATAAAACTGATTCTGATTCTGATTAGTTTTCCCCAGCCATAAATAATATATACTGTATGTTTTATTTTTTCAGATTTGTTTTTTTTATGTGTGTGGGTGCAATATTTGAAGGCCATTTACATTTTCTGGTTCAAATAACGTTTTGTTTTTTTTACTTGATTTTAAAAAGGCTAATGCAGTTGTTTGTTTGTTTTTTTATGTTCAAAATGTTAAGTTCAAAGTTTTGTATCACTTTCAGTGTAATGCCTTTATTTTACTGAGATATATCTGTTACCACAGCAGTTAGTGAAGATGGGAACAAGCTGGATCACATTTAGTTTAATAGGAACATTCCCCAAGTCTTCCTGAATTAACATTATTGTGCCGAACGAGAACATTTAGCAAAATATTTTGAACTCTGCGAAAGCAAAAGTGTCAGCTTTTTCTAAAAGAAAAGTAAAACCCTCAGCTTCGCTGCTCTCCAAGAATGTGCACAAAAACATTACAGCCGGTCAGTGAAGTATGGAGCCAGAATTGTTTCATAATTCCAAACAAATATAATACAATCCACAAATAAATGTGAAGCGATTTACAAACACCAAGCATATTCACAAATAAATACAATGAGATCCACAAATAAATCTTAGAGTTCCACAAACATTAATTACATTCACAAGTAAGTGAAATTAGACTTGCAAATAAAAAACATACTCACACATTTTTTTTTTATTCCACAAATACAAATTTGCCTGACATTTATATGTGAATTACGTCTTGTGCATTTGTAGATTAGTGTGCATTTGTGGGTAGCCCTCTGTGCATTTGTGGATCGCGCTGTGCATTTGTGGATTTTGAAACATTTCTCACGTCAAGACGCAAACTGATCCACAAATAGATGGACTCCGCCCACCTTCTACTTAAACCAATCAGATACCGGTCACGTGGTGCTGACCAATCGCTGCTCGTTCTCGCTCCAACCAATCACGCTTCGCCTTACAATCGGTCTTTGTCAGTCACGTGCGTTTGTTGTGTGTGACGTCACCCCTGTGCCATTTTTGGGGTACCGCTTCCAGAGACAACTTACGAGACACACATAACGCAAGAGAGATATATGCCATAAAAAGGTCAAGCTACATTCTTCTGCATTACGCGGTACCGCAATAAACTAAACAAATATATCACGGATCGTCTTTTTGATGAACTGTCCTACATTCAGGTTATAGATTTGTTAGGATTTATTGCAAACCTACGGAGTGCGCTGCCGCCGACCCCTCACTGCTGATAATAATAGTGACATGTCATACTGTATATCAGTTCTTAATAAACGTTGTTTTAGTTTGAACACCATTAAACTACAGTATTTCTAATTATGTATTGCAGTTTTTCATTTTATTTCGTTAGTTAGATCTAATATTTACATTCAAAAAATATTGGACAGATGTACAGTATCAAAAGCATTTTACAAATATGAACAATAAATGCAATGAAAGCAACATTACAAAAAACTAAATACTATTATAATTTTGATTAATCAAATACATTAAAAGTGCATAGAGAACAACAAAAAAATTAATACATCCAACATTCAGATATGTTAAACAAATACAGATATTAAGAAAGCTGAAAACCTGTAACCATTGAATTTGATTGTATTTGTTGGTTTTCCTACTATGGTGCCAGTGGTTACAGATTTTCTGCTTTCTTCATGATATCTTTATTAGTTTGAAGAGAAAAAATAAACTCATAAAGGTTTGGAGCCACATTCAATTTGTGGGAGAACTTATTTAACGTTGAGCAAAAGTAATTGTCTCAGTTCTTTAAAGGATTATTTAGTTCAAGTAATAACTGCTTACCTTGTGTTTTGCTCTGATGCAACAGGTTTTTTTTTGCAAAGAACATAAACAATAAATGAATAAACAACAAATTTTATGTCATCCTCTATTTATTTACATTTATACAAATTATGTTTTTATTCAGGCACTGAGGGAAAAGTCATTTCTGGAGGAATGCATCATATCATTTAGATAAGACAGGACGAAACATCAGCAGAACACGGTGAAAGAAACAAAGTTACAAAAATGTAAACGAATTTGCAAAAAAAGGCATCAATTAAACACAGACTGCATTTATACCCCTGGGCTTTTAACCCTTATTGACAACTACAGCTCTTCTACACTACAGTTGGACATTGGTTTGTTTGTGCACAATTCTATGCTGTAATGTGACATCTTCACCTTCACAATGAAGTATCATGTCCATGGGTCAGTGGTTGTTATTAAGATTTTGTTTATTTACCGTTTAGTAATTTTAGCATCATTCTTGTTACAAAATCCGGCAGACGTCCTGTATTCTTCAAGTTCACACAGCAGCTGTCAGTTCTCCCCTCCAACAGGTGGTTTACTTCTACACATCTGTCCAGACACAATTTACACTCAGTTTGTCTCGGCTACCTCCTTAGTGTTGTGTGTCTCCTCATCAGTGTCTCTCACCATCTTCAACCTCTTGTGTCTCCTTCTCTGCATGTTGTTCGTCCACATCAGCTGACTGCACTGTTGGTTTTCTTTACAGTGTCTGTCTGTGTGGCCCAGATGTAGAGATGGTGCTCAGTCTGGGTCAGTCTCCATCATCTCATATGCAGGTTGGCGGGCAATGAATGAAAAGTTAAAAATGTATATACAGCAAAAATATTACACATAGAAAGAATAAGTAAAAATAAATATACTATAGTGCTACATGCTATACATGTTTGAGAATAAAGATTTAGATGCCAAATTTCTGAATATAAAACCAACTTTACCTCTATGATATTTATCCATGTACGTACAGAAATAAGACAGGTCCATGTTCCCTCTCATCAAATATTTATTACATCGTACACTTATTATACATTTACATATTATACATGCATTTAAACATGTATTATTATATACGTTACCACGCTTATATGTCATAACGGTTTAAAACTAAGAGCCTACGCTATGATGAAGGTACATTACGCACAAATGTAAACAGCCTTTCCTAAACCGTGCTAACGTATGGATCCTCACCCACCTTCGTAATTAAAAATTTAATTTCTGTGGAAAAACTTGTATCCTTTATTTAGTTTAGAGTGTGGAGCGATAGAATGTCGGTCCACAAGACAATAAACATCCGCTGTAAATGTTGGCACAGTTTTCAAAGAGGTAGTGAAGACTAGCACATCTGACTCTGCCTCCATTGCTCCGGTTGGAAGCACGAATATGCAACTATCGCTCTACCGGACGTGCGTTCGACCGTCCGTGAAAAAGGCCTATTGTAAGGCGAAGCGTGATTGGTTGGAGCGAAAACGAGCAGCGATTGGTCCGCACCACGTGACCGGTATCTGATTGGTTTAAGTAGAAGGTGGGCGGAGTCCATCTATTTGTGGATCAGTTTGCGTCTTGACGTGAGAAATGTTTCAAAATCCACAAATGCACAGCGCGATCCACAAATGCACAGAGGGCTACCCACAAATACCCACAGTGATCTACAAGTGCACAGAGAGCTACCCACAAATGCACACTAATCTACAAATGCACAAGACGTAATTCACATATAAATGTCAGGCAAATTTGTATTTGTGGAATAAAAAAAAATGTGTGAGTATGTTTTTTATTTGCAAGTCTAATTTCACTTACTTGTGAATGTAATTAATGTTTGTGGAACTCTAAGATTTATTTGTGGATCTCATTGTATTTATTTGTGAATATGCTTGGTGTTTGTAAATCGCTTCACATTTATTTGTGGATTGTATTATATTTGTTTGGAATTACGAAACAATTCTGGCTCCATAGTGAAGCAATTATTATTATTATTTAATTTTGTTCCCAGTATGCTCCAGTGGAAAGCAAGATGCTGAATGTAAACATGAATCCACCAGCCATTGTGCTTCCAAGAGGAGTCAGCAAGCAGGAATCCTCTCCTCTCGAGAAAGCAAGGTATTGGTTTCGGAGACCCATTAAATTGTCTATTAAAAATATCTAGTGTATTTATCTGTTTTGAAGCTACAGTTTTATTCATATCAGCAGCGTTAAGGCTGTTAAAAGAAAGAGTTACGGTTTGTTCCTGCTCAGTTATGTTGAGAATGTGTTGGTATAATGTTTGTTTTTAGACCACACAGTCCTCGGCCTCGTCTCTCCCGAAACTCTCCATCATCCTGTCCCATCACCACAGTGGGTAAGTTCAACTGCACACTCATATTCATACACATTTATTTCATTTTTCTCTTATTTAGACATATATTTTAAAATGTAGACTGTTATAGTATGTTTTCAAGTGGCATGATATGCATTAGGCTGGCACAGTGGCTCAGTGGTTAACACTGTCGCCTTACAGCAAGAGTTTGTATGTTCTCCTCATGTTGGTGGGAGTTTCCTCCAGATGCTCCGGTTTCCCTCAAAGTCCAAAGACGTGCGCTGTAGGTGAATTGGATAAACAAAATTGTTTGTGTGTGTGTGAATAAGTGTGTATGGATGTTTCCCAGTACCGGATTGCAGCTGGAAGGGCATCCACAATGTAAAACATACAGTATGCTGAAATAGTTGGCGGTTTGTTCCACTGTTCCACATGATAAATAAGGGATTAAGCATCATTTCAATTCAAGTAATCCTGAAATAAATTCAGAAATGTTTTTTTTTTTTTTGTTATGACATATATCTGAAATAATGGCTTGTTGAGCATCTCTTGGTGTATTTTATGTAGGTTATGGGTAGGGCCACACGGAATCTGCGGTCGCAGAATTCCTCAGATTTCCGCAGATTTTTAGCCCATCATCGATTCTGTTTATTTACTGCTGTAAATGTGTGTAAATGTATATTTAATCAGTTTTCAAAATAATTTCAGTAATAATATTGATTAATATGAAAATATTCATGTGATTTATTTACAATACAGTTTGTAAAGTACAATTTTCGGTGTTTTAGTAGAGATTTTATATGAAAGACATGATTTGTTTACCAAATAAAGTGGATCTAATTAGATTCACATTGTAAACATTAAATAAAAGTTAAAAAGGTATTACTTTTTATTTCATATATTAAGATTTTAGTTATGATACTCCCAAAATCATTCCGCATGAATCCGCAGATTCTTAACAAAATACTCCACAGAAATAGCAAAAATGTCCGCAGATTCCATCTGGCCCTAGTTATGGGTAATGTAAGCATACGTCGGTGAACACATCATCAGAGAAGACGGGAGTTATTTTTCATAAACATTAATATCAGCCAAATGTTTAAGTTTTGGGGCCCAAAAATCCTGATCAGAGCATCTTTACTATAGTTCGAATGAATTTAATTTAATTTAATTTAATTTAATTTAATTTAATTTAATTTAATTTAATTTAATTTAATTTAATTTAATTTAATTTAATTTAATTTAATTATTGAACAGTCAGCCACCATAGGGCATGTTACTGTAAATTATGAATTAGTTGTATTTACTAGTTACTATACTTCTCACATGTCGTAACTAAGTTAGTAACTGAATTACATCATTAGAAAAGTAACTGATTACCAGGGAGAGTAACTATTAGTAACTATTAACTAAGATGAACTAAATTGTTCACTTTTCTATACAATATACACTCAAAAAGATATTTTTTTGCTGGCTGTTCAAACTACAGGGGGATTCAAAAAGAATACCACAACTTTGAAAATTGTTAAAAGTGTATTTAATCAAAGAAACATGATGGAACCTTGGAACCTTAATGTGAAGAGTACTTAAAGCTTTTTCAGTAGAAAACAAGTTCATAGATGTTCGATATGACCTCCTCCAGACATCAACCCGAAAGTTGTGTTGTTGTTGTTTTTTTTTTATATTGGTCAGCTAACATAAGGTGCTGTGAATCGTGGATCAGAGCAGCTGACTTTGAAGCCCAAATGGCAGTATCTGTTTGAGCGCTAATCAGACAGAGAATGAAAAGGTTCAACCTCATTTGGACGGCATTTTAGCTTTCTCTGCTATAACATTACAGTGCCTCTGGCCACGCCCCTTAGCTGTGCAGGGTGTGTGCGCGTGGTAAAAAACCCTTGTGATCTCACAGACCATGACGTTTTTTTTTTGTAGTCCTCAAAGTTCGTTCACTGTAGGCTTTGCTAAGCTAACTTTGTAAAAGCCAATGTCTCCCTTTACATTCAGAGATGTTGTTTGTGTTCACACATCTACATTACACATCAACTAAAGTTTAAAATATGATATCGTAGTGGACCACCCCTTTAAAATGAGTTGAAACAACACAATTCTTGAGGTTTTTTTTTGAGGGGGGGTTATGCTTATGTCTAAATTTATAATAACAATTAAGTTAACCTAATTGATTTGTGTTGGGACAACATGAAGGAATTGAGTGGAACCCTGCATTTTTTACAGTGTATTTATGCTGCTGTGGATCATCTTTGGTCAATATTTATTTCAAATATTATTATTTATGAGTTACCAATTATAAAACTTATTGCACAGACCACAATTGACCAACAAATGAGTCTAAAAAATAAATGATGCTCATGAAATTGAACAAAAATAGATGCAATTATGTTGACACAGTATTTAATTCCACTAGCATTTGCATCTTTCTGCGGTTGTAACACTAATTCAGAGGTTATATATTATATGTGGTATATTTCAGTGGGTGTCCTTCAGTCTTTCTAATGGTTATTCATGTTAATCTGTAACTGTAGTAAACCGCTTTCGCTTCCATGCTCTCTCACTCACACACACTGACTCTGATACCTCATGGGCCACAGCAAGCTGATGATATAGAAATGTTGTTCATAAAGTTATAATGGTTATGAGCTACTCTACTGTATGCCCTGCCCAGAGCCCAACCTATCTTCTTGTTTCAGTTGAAATTACGTCATATTAGACAAAACGAACAATTCAAAGCACTTCACTGGACTTTTAAATAACGTTGGTGGAGTGCATAGTTTACTCTCTGAGGTCTGTTTGCTATGTTTGAGATCAGCAGCTCAGTTGGTGTGTTTAAATGACTTCTGGGTTCATGTTGTGTGTTTAAGATGATGATGGACACGTGATCGACCTGGTGAAGGATCAGCTGCCGGATCTGAAGTTGTCTGAAGAGGACCGGCAGAAGAACCTGGAGCTGCTGGAGGAGGCCAAGAAAGTGAGCGATCGATTCCTGCAGCGCAGAGGCCGGCGGTCCACCTGCAGCCTCACTGAATCCCCCACAGGTAAAGCCGCTTATCACACATATCATTACGTACACACACAAACACATAAACAGAGGACACTTGGGGCCTTTGGTCACTTATGGAGCACTTGCTAGAGTAACAGTAAAGGTGAAACTTTACAGTAAGGTTGTATTAGTTACTGTTAGTTAATGCATTTACAAACAAACAATAAACAATACATTTATTACAGTATTTGTTCAATTATTAGTTCAAGGGCCATGAAACGCCCCTCTTTTGGTTCAAGTTTACCTCAGAAAAAATGCTCCGATATGGGTGTGGAGTGAGGGAGGAGTGGGAAAAGAGGGGAGAGGTGATTGAACAACTGTTGTCAGTTTGCTCACAAAATGAGACACAAACCGTGACGAGACGCATGAGTTTATAGTTTACAAAGTTAAAATGCAAAATAAATAAACAGAAATTTAATGTCCTGCTACATTTGTTACTCGTAATTTTATATACACATAACCACAATTTGTTTTATCATCATAAAGATAATCATGTTTATATAAACAGTAAATGAGGAGGCCTTCTCTCCTCCTCAATCCCCGGGTCTAAATGCAGACACTGTGGATAGCAGTGCAGCTGGTCTCTTGTCCTGTCTATTTCAACCATTAACCATGCTGGTAATCTGGTGGATTTTAAACGTGTGAACAGAGCAGCACAGATATAGGCGATGTGTCTAGTAAAGTAAAGTAAAAAGTCCGCCATTCTCCAATTCTCATACAGCTCTCCCGACAAAAATGCTTGCTGCAAACCAACAGCTTTACTGTATCAGCCTTGACAGAATCATGGGGCAAACACGCAACAAACCATGGATCCATGGATCATGGAAACAAACACATATGACCCGTGCCATGCGCGGTCTCACCCAGTCATTGGGTCTCACAGCTTGGTAGGTCTGCCTTGCTTTCGGAAAGCACGAGCTCTCATGAATATTTAATGTAATGTAATGTGTATTTATATAGCGCATTTATTGTGTATGGCCATACACCCAAAGCGCTTTACAATCATGAGGGGGTCTCTCCACACCACCACCAGTGTGCAGCATCCACTTGGATGATGCGACGGCAGCCACAGGACAACGGCGCCAGTGCGCTCACCACACACCAGCTATTGGTGTAGTGGAGAGACAGAGATAGAGCCAATTCGGTGCATGGGGATGATTGGAAGGCCATGATTGTAAGGGCCAATTGAGGGACATTGGCCAGGACACCGGGGTTACACCCCTACTCTTTACGAGAAGTGCCATGGGATTTTTAATGACCACAGAGAGTCAGGACCTCGGTTTAACGTCTCATCCGAAAGACGGCGCCCACTGACAGTACAGTGCCCCCTTCACTTTTACTGGGGCATTAGGACTCACACAGACCACAGGTTGAGCGCCCCCTGCTGGCCTCACTAACACCACTTCCAACAGCAACCTAGTTTTCCCAAGTGGTTCCCATCCAGGTACTGACCAGGCTCAGCCCTGCTTAGCTTCAGTGAGTTACCTCTCTTGGGCTGCAGGGGTGATATGGCTGTGGCAATTAAGATGCAGGGTCTTCTCATAGGATAAGAAAACTCAGCTATGAATAATAATTAGAAACCGATGCATCATCAATCCACTTGCAGATTCACCCTACGTCACTGATTTTGATCCGTCCCAAAAATTATTTTAAACCTGGAAGATTTAAAAATGATCAAATTGATCCAGTTTTCTCCACAATTAAAGCTCACGGGTTCTAACACTGTCTCAACTGATGCTAAACACACATAAATCTGTTAAAATCTCAAAAAAAGTACTCCAGTTGTATCTTCAACATTATTTAATGAAAATACAGTTGTTTGTTGTTAGTTCATGTAAACTCACAATGCATTAACTAATGTTAACAAGCATGAATATATATATATATATATATATATATATATATACCTTTTTGAGAGATGTAAACTATAACAATGGTCCTAACATATTTCCTGTTTTACATTTTAAGTTTCCACAGCTTCTGAGAGTCCAGAAAGTTCCATATGTTGATAAATAATAATACGATAGCTGTTATAGTGACAAGTTATGATTAAATCACCTCGTTGAACTTGTTACAAATATGAAATAGTTTGACAACAAGCAGGAAATATTCATGGCCTAATAACTACACCTTATTGAAATAGTCTATATCTACAGTATATCTATATTTGTGAGCAGTGTTGGGTAAGTTACTTTTAAAAAAGTAATTAATTACTAATTACTTAATCAATATTGTATTTAAAATACTTTTCTAATTACTGTGTCTGAAAAGTAACTTAATTACTCAATAAGTAACTTAACTAAATACTTCTTGAAATCCCTATAAACCTTGAGTGGACAAATAATAAAAAAATTACTCTGTAAATAATAAATACTTAGATAAAACATATGAGTCAAACATGAAATAGTTTAGCCTTTTAGTTTTCTGAATCATCTTTATTATATTCTATTAAAAAAAAATCTATAATAATTACATGCATAATAATTTTTAGTATGCAATGTAACCTTCTTAAATATTATTCTGCATATCTATCGATCAGGCAGGATCATGCAATCTTTACAAAAAAAGCATTATTTTTCGCGGTATTAGAATGAAAGCCCGTGCAGTATGATCGGAAGTGGACAAAAGGCTTAAGATTTATACGGCATGTTTTTGAACTGGATTGTGTCTCTCTTGTTTACCTGTGATCCGATCGAGCAAAAGGTGTCTTATTACACTGTAAAGAGAGCAGCATCAGTCATGTTAAATTCGCCGACTCCCTCTGTCACATCTGCGTAGTCATCCTAGCCTTTCTCATAGTAATCTTCATAGCCCATGTAAGGTGCGCGATAGCCTTGAAAAAGCCGCGTGCTACAGCACGCAGGTGCGCAATGAGGAAAAATAAATTGATTAATACTGTAATGTTCTTGTCTGGGAATATTTTCATTTCGTAAAACAGCCACTCGCTTCAGGTGAGTCCGACATCTTCCTCTTTAGAATATGACTAGCAGCAAACTTAGTAACGCGTTACACCCAACACTGTTTGTGAGTACAAATTCAAAAATACAATAAGAAGCAGTAAGCTTATATGTAAAATTAAACCTTTGATTTGATGTTAATTTATCAAGTGAACCTGAACATGAAAGTGGACTCTCTTTAAGTACACAAGTTTTACATTTTGAACTATACAAGCATTTCAAATACACACATTTTTAAAGCATGATAATATCATTAATATGCAGTGTCACATGCAGCAATAAGGTTGCTGGTTCGAACCCCTGCTGGATCAGTTGGCATTTCTGTGTGGAGTTTGCATGTTCTCCCCATGTTTGTGTGGGTTTCCTCAGGGTGCTTCGGTTTTCCCCACAAGTCCAAAGACATGTAGTATAGGTGAATTGAATAAGCTAAATTGGCCGTAGTGTATGAGTGTCAATGCAAGAGTTTATGGGTGTTTCCCAGTGTTGGGTTGTGGCTGGAAGAGCATCCGCTGCGTAAAACATATGCTGGGTAAGTTGGTGGTTCATTCCACTGTGGCGACCCCAGATTAATAAAGGGGCTAAGCCGAAAAGAAAATGAAAGAATGAATGAATAATTTATATGCACATTGTAAGCGTGTAATGATATAGGTTTTTTTTTTTTTCTAAAATGATTCTCTCTGACAGCATGTGACAAATGTTTTATTTGTTATATGCAAATAATTTTCTGATGATATTTTTAATAAAGATCTATTCTCTTTTAGTGCAGTCTTGAAATGATTATTACAGAAGCAGATTGTTTAGCTTTATGCATCTTCCTTTCTTATCAGACTGTAACATCATGTACTGAATGTCTGGAAAACCTCCTTTATCCTGCATACTGATTCAAGCATATTCACAGGTTGATAATAAAGCAAAATGATATCCAAGGGCAGCATGGTGGCTCATTGGTTAGCACTATCACCTCACAGCAAGAAGGTCGCTGGTTCAAGTCCCAGCTGGACCAGTTGGCAATTTTATGTGGAGTTTGCATGTTCTCCCCGTCTTCGCATTGGTTTCCTCTGGTTGCTCTGGTTTCCCCCACAGTCCAAAGACATGTGATATAGGTTAATTAAATAATCTAAATTGGCCATACTGTATAAGTGTGTGAGAATGAGTGCATGGTTGTTTTCCAGTTCTGGGTTGCGGCTGGAAGGGCATCTGCTGTGTAAAACATATGCCGGAATAGTTGGTGGTTCATTCTGCTGTGGCAACCCCTGATAAATAAGGGACTAAGCTGAAGGAAAGTTAATAAAAATTGGATAATGTCATGTTTGCTTTCAGCTCTCTCCCCGAACCCAACACCATGCTCTTCCCCGAGACCATCCAGAAGCAGTTCGCTCTCCTCACCCTCTCCGCTAGGTACTGTCCCATGCTTTCTGTCACATTTTATCTTATTTATTTATTTTTTTTGCAATAATTTATTAAATTGAACACATTTGTTTGCTTCATCAGGCCCTGAGGTCAGTCAAACTCCTCCTGCAAGTCCCTCTATAACTCAGGTGAGACTCACTTGTCGTTCTTCTAGTATGTCATCAACATTATGTCTCATTTGTGATGACAACTGCTGTATTGTTTCTGTTTGGGTTCATGTCCAGCATTTAGAGGTGCCGTCTAACCCTGACCAAGGGGATACAAGCAAGCCGGAGCAGGAGGTTTGTGTTGTTCCTCAATTTAATCTACAGTACTTAAATCTGTGGTCTTTCTGGTGGTATAATAAATTTATGTGACCCTTTACCACATAACCAGTCCTTTTTTATTGAGATTTATACAAGTCTTTCAGTCTTGATGTATTGATTTTTAGCAAAAGAGTTAAAAATGTAATAGTTTATTGGTTTAATTGGTAAGACATGTAAAAGACAGTGTTTTAGAGAGGCTGTTTGTCCTAGTTTGAGCTGCATTTCTACGAGTGTTGTTAGCAATGTTGTCTGAATTCATGGAATTGTCAATGTTGCAAAGTATAGATCCACTTAGATCCACTTAGTTGGAAAACAAAGCAAGTATCTCATATAATATATCTACTAAAAGACAAAACTCTACTAAAAATCTACTAAATGCAAACTGTATTTTAAATAAATCATGGGAACATTTTAATATTACTATTATTATATCACAATAATATTAGTGAAATGAATTTAAAAACCGAATAAATATAAATTTACACACATCTACACAAGTAAATACATAGACTCAATGATTGGCTAAAAATCTGCAGATTTCTGCACACACAGATTTCGTGTGGGCCTAGTTATAATCAATTATGCCATTCCTTCTGGAAAGGACTTCAGTGGTAATAGTTTTCATTTTCAGCATGATAATAATCCACTGTTTGCAGTGAAATCATATTTGAAGAAAGAAAACAGCTGATAAAACTAAGACAGTGATGAAATGGCCTCCACAGGGTCCAGACCTAAATATTATAGAGGCTGCGTGTGATCACCTAGACAGAAATTGAAAGATAAGACACTCTAAACCTAAAGAACTCTGGAAAGTGCTAAAAAAAGCCTGATATTACACAGAACGTATTTCAGAAAATGTCAGGACAATTATTACATTACAGTTCAAGCTTGGTGCCAAGGGAAGCCACATTAAACAGACGTTTCCTTCGAAGAGGAAATGTTGTGGTGTTACTGTTTTTTGTGCATATTTCCTGTATTTTCTGTTTGTTTTTAATAAAGAAACTGGTTGATTATAGTCAATTATAAGTCTAGTACAAAGTCTTAAGCCAACAAAGCTGTTATAGTGCTTAAGACTTTTGCACAGTACTGTATTTTCTTCAGTGTTTCATATATTACAACTTGTAAATGTACTGTTATGGGCAAATTATTACCCTACTATGAAATTTGTATTCTTTCTTATCAAATGTTTACCAGAGAAAGGCTATTTTCACAGGATTTCCTATAATATTTATTTTTTATTTGCATAAATAATAATAGCTGACAGCTAGCTCTCTGCAACTCGGCCTCCTAACCATCCCCTTATCATAATTGGCTTCATCACTCTGTCTCCTCTCCACCAATCAGCTGGTCTGTGGTCTGCGGTCTGGCCATCGTGTCATCCAAGTGGATGCTGCACACTGGTGGTCGATGAGGAGATCCCCCCCATTGTGTAAAGCGCTTTAAGTGTCTAGAAAAGCACTATTTAAAATGTAAGGAATTATTATTATTATTATTATTATTATTATTATTATTATTATTATTAT
>CAIGQQ010034334.1:2497709-2508172 GCA_903798035.1 Danio albolineatus
TTATTATTATTATTATTATTATTATTATTATTATTATTATTATTATTTAAAGACAAGACACATGATTCCTTTTTACATTTATTAAAATTATAGAACTATAATTGGCTAATTAGCACCATATATAACGAAAAATAATACACCGCACAATCGTTTAATAAAAAAAATCCCTTTAATGTTTTATTTAGTGGAAAAAAATGATTGTTGACACTCTCTTTTTTTAAGCTTGTTTTTCTTTTAATGTTTAGATGGCAGAAAGACGCCACATTGTGTTGCACAATGTAATTAAAACAAGTGGAAGAAGAAGAATTGTTTGGAGACATGGGTCGTCAGTGTTGCGTATATAAATGTGCTGTAGCGAAGGTTTTGTTTCCGTTTACTCGCTATGAGTGTGCAGCTGGACTCATGTGTGGATTACAGTGGTCTGCTAACACGCGACAACAATACGTTTGTAAGGGACATGTTTTACACCGAGAGCCTTTCACATCTGAAAATGGTGTAATCCAGATTTGCCGCTCGTCTCCTTTAAAAAAAAAGACACGGTTCCAGTTGATGTTGATTGTCCTGTCTCTACAGATTTGGTATTATCAGTGTTATCAGTGTTCTTTGTTGATGTTTATTCAGATGGCAAAGTTAGTTCGTATCGTCAGCAGTACTGTTTCAGTTTTTAAAGACATACCTTAGTCAAAATGATTTAATTACTAAGTTTATAGTACGGTTATATCACTATAATATTATGGGCTGAAAGATCTGCTGTAAATGCTGCTCTCTGAGCATAATCCTTAATCAAACTATCACTGTCGTGTAGGATTTTTGCCGCATTTTGTGACAGGATAGTATATACACACACGGCTGTTTGACACTATTGTCTGCACCTACCGAGTGCATCTAAATTGTCCAGAAATACGGATCATATTGCTTTAAAACCACACTCTTCCAGCAGTTCCTTGCATCCAATTTCTCGTTTGTCATAGGGGGCGTGCATGAAATGTTCCTGAATGAAAGTTAAAAGTGCCAAACTGCAGTTAAAGTCGACAAATTAGGAATGAAGAGTGGTGACGCGATGACATTAATTGAATTATGTGCTATAACATGTAAAACGGGATCATGAAAGGAACATTCAAAAAGCCTCTCACATATACACCTTCATCATACAATTATCTTATCCACATTACGGCAAATAATTTGATCACTGATGTCCATGTAAACACAGTCACTATCTTTCTCCACTGCATCTGTGTTTGTGTTGCCTCTGTGAAAATCAGCGCGTGCACATACTGAAACTCCCCTTTTCATGCAAACCCTTTCCTCTTTCACCACTCGACACTCCCACCTAAAAAAAGCTGGACTCACCCACTTTCCTAACTTTTTTCAAACTAGAGGTGTGAAAACACCCTGCTGAGATGAGGGGTTTCAGATAGGGAGGTTTCCTGGCCCTTTAAAATAAAAGCACTATATTGGCAAAAATGTCACAGTTTTTTTTATTTCAGGTTCAAAGTGAATTCCTTGTTAGTGACACAACTTCAATAAAATAAATACATTAATTAATTGTTTGTCATTTAATCATGGGTCTATGAAGATTTAGTGTGTTAACCATTCTTACATATATTGGCATGATAACAATTAATAACTAGTAAATGTTTCAGACAGTGGAAGCTTGGTGTTTTAGCATCCTTTTTGAAATACTTTTTTTTCTAAATGTATTAATTTTGCATTATTTTTAAGTTTTCTTGACATAAAAGATTAGTGCTAGTTAATAAGGGCATATTCTATATTTTAAACATGCAGAAAAAAGAAACATTGTTCTAAAATATTTTTGTTTATAAACTTTAGCCTTCAAATGAATCACTTAATAACACCATTTAATGTTATAATAATGCAATCATGTCAATTTGCAACTGTTTTACTTTTTGGTAAAAATGTTTATGAACAAAGAAACTGGCTGACTTTTACTCTGTGTTTACCTTTTTTTTTTAATCTTTTCTAAAAATACTTTATTTATTTATGTATGATTCATCTGATATGAATTCACACAAAATCACCACCTCATAAAAAAGTTATTACTTATCCTGTAAGATATGGTACCATTATATCAGTTTTTATAGCAACATTTTTTATGACTTCTGCTTTTAACCTTTCCTCTGTGACTCTAAGCTTGTTAAACTGGGGGGTCAACTGAGGACAATTGTTTTGTAATATTTAATATAGTATTATTGTAATATTTATTGATTTAGTAAATACTACTGTGTGTGTGTGTTATATATATATATATATATATATATATATATATATATATATATATATATATATGTATGTATGTATGTATACAGTTGTATTCAGCCCCCCTGAATAATTAGCCAATTTTTCCCCAATTTCAAACTTAATAGTTTTAATAAATAATTTATTATAATTAATTTATTTTATTTCTGCCATGATGACAGTAAATAATATTTTACTAGGTATTTTTCAAGACACTTCTATACAGCTTAAAGTGACTTTTAAAGGCTTAACTAGGTTAATTAGGTTCACTAGGCAGGTTAGGATATTTAGGCAAGTTATTGTATAACAATGGTTTGTTCTGTAGACTATCGAAGAGAAAAATAGCTAAAAGGGGCGAGTAATGTTGACCTTAAAATGGGGTTTAAAAAATTAAAAACTGCTTGTATCGTAGCCAAAATAAAACAAATAAGACTTTCTCCAGAAGCAGAAGTATCAGACATACTGTGAAAATGTCCTTGCTCTGTTAAACATCATTTGGGAAATATTTACAAAAGAAAAAAAGATACAAAGGGGGGCTAATAATTCTGACTTTAACTGTATATTGTCCATTAAGACTTGTGTGTATGTATGTATATCTTGTCTCTTAATAGCCTTCTTTTTCCTGCAGAATGCTTTTGTTCAGCTGTCTCTGGCCTTCCGCAATGACAATTACACGCTGGAGTCACGGCAGAAACAGGCGGAAAGAGAGCGCAACCTGACTGAGGAAAACCTGGAGAAGGAACTGGAAGAGTTTAAAGGCACTCTCAAGGTTTGATCTAAATCCATTGCAAAGAGTTTACACATGCACACTTTTGGAGCAAACTGCAAAATAACAGATATCTATTGACTGTCATTTCCAGGGCACTGTGTCATTGTGGCAGAACGTCGAGCAGCGGGAGTTTTACCAAAACCTCTTAGAAACCATTGCTGTTTTGCACCGTCTGACCATCCGACTCTCCAGCAGGGCTGAAATGGTGGGAGCTGTGCGGCAGGTGAGATAATCATTATGTACTCATAACCTCTTGTTAACTACTAAAAGCGTGGTTACATTTAGCATTTTTTTAAAGTACAAACAAAATCAAAACTAACAATACTGAATTAGTTAGCTCACATTGCTTGTTTTGTGGTGAACAAATCATCTGTGCATGTCATTAAAAAGAAAAATAGTTTGCCCTTGTAATCTAAAATTCAAATCTGTTTGTTTTTTTATGTCCAATTGTTAGATTTCTTCAATCTGAGGTATTGGGCGTGGCTAACATACTTAACCACGCCCCTCCCACTGTCAGTTTTGCAACAAACAGAAATGGTGAAGAGGAGGTGTATGTTAGGTTCTAATAACTCACACCAAACCCTTTCCCTGAATTTTCTGAATGAAATGCCTACTTTACTACATCCAATCAGCTTTCAGTAGAAAAAAATAAGCCACGCCCACTGTTTTCTCATTTAATATTCCGTTCCTCTAGGAGCTGCATCACAAAATGGGGAAAAAGGCAACCTAGGGTGCTGAAATATAATTGGTTAAACAGGCAGTGGGCGGAGTTACATAGACCAACAAAAAGACAAATATATTCGACACAGATCGCACATTTTCAATGGTGAATAACTGACTCTACCATTGTTTTTTTTTAGATAAATAGGTATGGAACTTGGAAGAAACAAAATGGCCGCAGCTTCTGGTTCATCCAGACTTTTAAGAGACATTCTAAGTTAACATACTTATTTATCTGAAAAAACAATGAAGAGTCAGTTATTCTCCTTTGAAAATGTGCAATCCGTGTTGGAATATCTGGCTGTTTCTCAATTCCAAGAAAATGAAGAGAATGGTCATGTGTTCTTGTGGAGAACAGTCTTGCCAGGTCACATCAGGAGAACCAATTCGGGAGACCGCGAGGACAGAGAACACGTCCTGTGAGAAATGAGATGCTGCGTTCTTCCTTAGGTCACGTGACCCTCACGCATCTTAACCGAAAATTATTTAAACATTACAGCAATCATACAACAATTTATTGTTTCCCCCTGTTTCATAATATATACTCTGCATAAAGACATTATAAAAATACGTTGCACATTACAAATAAAATCAATTTTAATACTAATTTCAACAAATAAACACTCTTAATGTGTTAAAACTTTATGCCTTTATTAAGATTTTCACGTTAATGTTTACTTTCATCGTCTCATTTAGGGAAACTCCTGAGGTAAATAAGTGTTATCTCTGAACTTTAATAATAAATCTATACAAAATTGCGCTTCCCACCTCCAGTCGCAATGACTTCTGGGACTTCCAGAGTGAGTTCGGTGCTCAAGTCTGCATCAGTGCGTCCTTGATATCAAGAACACATCCGGGAACTTTCACGTGTCCTCTGTTCTTGCGGTCTTTAGTATTGAACTGAACTTCGGCGGATGATGATGACGTTACACGAGAACACGAGGACGCAAGACCGCTGAAGAACGCGTATTGAAAAACAGCCTCTGTCTTTGTGTTGGTCTGTGTAACTCTGCCCACTGCCTGTTTAACCAATTATATTTCAGCACCCCGGGTTGCTTTCACTTTTTAAAGTCCGCATGAACTGGAAGCTGCAACCATTATTTTTTGTCCATTTTGTGATGCATTTCCTAGAGAAACATAATATTAAATGAGAAAACAGTGGGCGTGGCTTGTTTTTTCTACTGCGAGATGATTAGATGTAGTAAAGTAGGCATTTCATTCACAAAAATCGAGAAATGAGTTTTAGAAGAGTTATTACAACCCAACAGACACCTCCTGCTCACCATTTCTGTTTATTGTCATAGCGATGTCAGCTGGAGGGCCGTGGTCAAGTATGTTAGCCATGCCCAATACCTCAGGCAAATCAGAGAATTAAACTGAAAACAAACAGGAAGTGCATAATTTCAAACGTTTAGTTGGTGAAATCCTGTCATGTCCGTCTGATGAACATTTTAACATCTGCAAAAAAATATTCCTGTGTAGATTTCCATTGTTTGTTTGTTTGTTTGTATACTTTTCTGTCCCCTAAGGGGGGACTTTGTGTGGGCTCATGAGTATTTCAGCATAGCCTGATACAGTAAAGAATTAAAAACATACACATAAAACACATACATAAACATACGCATTACTGATTAGTGTTCAACAGTCTGATTGACACTGAAATTAAAGAGTTTTTGAGCCTATTCCACTTGCATTGAGGAATTCTGTATCTTCTGCGGTGGGTAAGAGATCATAATATGGGAAAAGTACATGAGATAGTACATGCCCTTTTTGCTTCCACGTGCTTTATTCACATAAAGTCTGAGTGCTGGTAAAGGTCTTAAGTCCTGTAAGTTTCATAGCAATTCTGACAATATTACAACAACTTTAAACAATTTTGGAACTCTGGAATATGGACTGATAAAAAAGATTTTCTTATCAACACCATAAAATCTATGCAAAAAATAAAGCCTTTGGTGGAGTTTTTCCAACATCAGCTCATTCTGAAAATGTAGCCCTGTATACATTTCTGGAGATCGCAAATTATGTAGCCAGAAGTATGTATGGCTGCATTTCATCTTTAAAACGAATGCTATAGGCCGGTATGACACCGTTTCTTTTCTTGAGACGCAGAGAGGAGTTGACCACGATGACAGGGTTCAAGTCTGATGAAGAACGGTTACAGAAAGCAGGGAAGACAAAAACAAAAGCCAAAAAAATGAAATAAATACGTAAATAACAGGGTGAGAATGTGGTAAAATCTGAAAACGTAAAAATCAGGCAAGGGCTTTTTTTTTTTGGATGGTTTTCAAAACGCTATTGGTTAGGTTTAGGGAAGGAGGAGGGTGGGCCAGTCGATTGGCCAGTCAGTCAGTCGACAGCGGCCTATGGTGGACTTATGCAAGAAGAGCAGGCGCGAATGGCACTCGCAAGAGAAATTTGAGATCTGAAAAAGCGAACACATCGGCCTCTGGTAGATTCACGAAAACAAAAAACAAACAAAAAAATAAATAAATAAAAAACATACCTGGGACATATTTGGCGCTCTCCAGAAATGTATATAGCGGTACGTTTTCAAAATGAACCTGGCTTGAGTTTAATACAGATCCTATTTCACTCATGTTCATGGTCATAATACATATTCGCCATGTTGGACAACAGAACTTGGTTTGAAAGTGACTACTATGTGTTCTGGGCTTTATACACTTCTACACTGCTGAAAATAAACAGACATTTTGACATGCAAAATTTGGCTTAAGTGACCGCACCTAATGCCCCTTGTTTCTGTTCTTGGATAGAGAACGCATTAGATGGGAATGTTGGTTTTCCAGAAGATAAGATATGTTTGTAATAGATTTAGATAAGTGTCATGCTTGCCCTTGGGTTAATGCACAAGCCAAAATAAACCACAGAAACGCTCAGTGGTACGTCTGTTGCGAGTGGAGACACTGTTAATATTAAACCCTGCATGGGTTTCCTGCAAGTACTGTATTATTACCTTGCTCTTTCATCACCATTAATAATGCTGATGATATAAATATTATCAAGGCCACTGATGGGGCTTAAAAAACCATTGTAGAAATATACTAAATCTACTATTTATTTGAACAAACTACTACTACTCAAGTCAAGTAACCTGACAGTCCTGTTGGCCTTAAAGTGTTTCATTGATTAAATATGTTACATTATTTTAATCTAATATACACTACCTGACAAAAGTCTTGTCGCCTATTAAAGTTTTAGGAAAAACAAATAATAACTTGACTTCTAGTTGATCATTTAGTATCAGAAGGGGCTTATATGAAAGACAAAGGCCTCTAGATTACACTTATTTTACCAAAATAACATATGATCATGTCTTGATTGTTAATTATTTAATTAGGACAATAACATCTGACTTTGCTTAGACAAAAGTCTTGTCTTAACAGCAATAATGTACAGTGTAGAATATAAAGTCATGGTGCAGTGGAAAAAGATTTAATATTGTGTATGACTCCCATGAGCTTGGAGGACTGCATCCAAACATCTCTGCAATGACTCAAATAACTTACTAATAAAGTCATCTGGAATGGCAAAGCGTTCTTGCAGGACTCCCAGAGTTCATCATGATTGTTTGGATTCATCTTCAATGCCACCTCTTTCATCTTACCCCAGACATGCTCAATAATGTTCATGTCTGGTGACTGGGCTGGCCAATCCTGGAGAACACTGACCTTCTTTGCTTTGATGAACTTTGATGTGGTGGCTGAAGAATGATTAGGAGAATTTGCCCTCTTTTGTGCTTTATAATGTAATGGGCAGCAGTGTAGTTACTGTTAGGCAGTCGCTGGATTCATCCAACTCACCTGGACTCACTTGCACTTGTTCACATTCCCCTGATTACTAATCACCTGCACCAGTTCACAGACACACACACACACACACACACAGTATATAGAGCACTCACCTTCAGTCAGCAAGTGTCGGTCCTGAGAATCACACAATCTTTTCCCAGCGTTTCTCCTGCTCCAGCTTGTCCTCCATTGTCTCCAGCGTTTCTCAAGTCCCAGTATTCCTGTTTCATGTACTCTTCGTCTCCACAGATTAAGTTGTGTCGTGTGTCTGTAACAAACTTCCATGCTTTCAATGAACTGCCTTGTTTAAAACGAACTCTCTCTGAACTCAAAACCTTCATCATTGACTTTGTGAATAAATACTTGTTTATATACTCACCTCCTGTGTCCAGTCCTGTGTGTCGTGACAGTCATTTAACTACTGAGTAATATTAATTAATTACAGTACATGTACTTACTACATGGTTGGTGTTAGAATGTAGGTTAGGTTTAGTATTAGTTACATATAATTGTGCATAATGCCATCAGCTACCTCTATGCAACTCTCACATGGTCACCCACTGAAGCTAAGCAGGGCTGCGCCCGGTCAGTACCTGGCTGGGAGACCACATGGGAATGCTTGGTTGCTGCCGAAAGGGGTGTTAGTGAGGCCAACAGGGGGTGCTCAACCTGCGGTCTGTGTGGGTCCTAACGCCCCAGTAGAGTAAAGGGGACTCTATACTACTCAGTGAGTGCCGTCTTTCAGATGAGATGTTAAACTGAGGGATCCTGACTCTCTGTGGTCATTAAAAATCCCAGGATGCTCTTCGAAAAAGAGTAGGGGTTTAACCCCGGCATCCTGGCCAGATCTGTCCATCATGGCCTCCTAACCATCCCCGTATCGTAATTGGCCTCATCACTCTGTCTCCTCTCCACCAATCAGCTGGTGTGTGGTGTGCGGTCTGGTGGATGAGGAGATCCCCCCAATTGTGTAAAGCGCTTTGAGTGTCTAGAAAAGCACTATATAAATATAAGCAATTCTTCTTATTAATATTATTATTATTATTATTATTATTATTATTATTATTATTCATAATACACTGTAATTACTATAGTAAGTGCATGAAACATGTGTAACTATTTCACCTGAAACTAAAGAGTTACCATTAACTACCATTGACTGATAGTTTGCTTTAAATAATTTAAGATGTGGTCCTGAATCAACATACTTTCTGGTCCAGCAATAATATTAAAAAGACATACAGCTCGATATATTATATCCAAGTTTGGTAGATTATCATTTTATTTGAAGAATACTGTGCGATTAGTGTGCGAATAGTGTTATCTGCCAAATGTATTCAGTACCTCACATCACATAATTAATATTCATGAGGAAATGCATTTAACGGCCACTTTATTAGGTACACCTGTTCAAGCATTTGTTAGATATGAACGTTAATATTGAGTCATCCAATCACGTGGTTGTTGCTTAGTACATTCAAAGATGGTTGAAGGCAAGCCTGAAATCGTTAGCCTAAAACGAATAACGGCTAATGCTAACGCTGTTTCTATGGCAGTACGCATGGAAGGAGACTAAAAGCTGTGCTAATATACTCTTTACTTATTATGAAATGGACATGCACTGTACTTATTGGATTGTGCATATGCTGATTTGTTATGCTTTGCCTGTGCAGGAAAAGAGAATGAACAAGGCCACGGAGGTGATGATGCAGTATGTGGAGAACCTGAAGCGGACGTATGAGAAGGATCACGCGGAGCTTATGGAGTTTAAGAAGCTCGCCAACCAAAACTCCAACCGCTGCTCTGGGGGCTCAATGGACACTGGAGGTAAAAGAAACAGTTTTCATGCCATCATCGAGTGCTTCAAAACCTTCCACCTCCCTAATGTGCATGTTCATTTTTTATTTCAGATGAAGGTGTTCCACGCTCATCAAGATCCATGTCTATGCAAATGGGAAGGGTAGGCCAATACCTCAGGAAAAGCCTTATGTTATGGGTTATCTACACATTTACACTACACAAAAGTTATCTACAAATTTACAGTAATAAAAACTATATCATATATATTAAGGAAACTTATTGTTGACCAGGTTGCTGATTTTTACTGTAGCATGTTTTTACTGTTGAGTTTTTTTACTGTTGAAATTTCATAAAATGTACGGTAAAACAAAAAAAAAAAGAAAAAGGCAGCTGGGGTTACTAGAACTTTACCATTAAAAATATGGTAGAAACTGTACAGTATTTTTCAAAATTTTATGGTAAACTACCGTTTTTCATTAATTTATAGAATTACGCTCCAGTGTTTAAGAGTACTAACAAATACCCATCAGGAAACATACTGTCAACAAAGCTACATATTCAACAAAGTTATAGATTCTTACTGTAGCATTTTCAGTTTTTCACTTTTAATATTTACAATTAATATTTACAATCATTTTTTACAGTTTATGAACACTGTTAAACAAAATCAAAAAAATTTAAAAGGCAGCCAGAACTTTAAAATTAAAAAAAGATATAAACCGTAAAATATTTTTAAATTTCATTAATACACACCACTATAGCACTAACACTACACATCAATTATATCAAAGAAACATATTGTTGACCAGGTTGCGGAATTTTTTTACCATTAAAATTATATAAAATTTACGGTAAAAAAAAATGATAGCTGTGATTACTAGAGCTTTACCATTAAAAATACGGTAGAAACCATAAATTAACTATATTTTTAAAATTTTCCCATAATCGGCCGTGTTTCATTAATTTCTAGTATTACACACAGCGTTTTAGAGTACTAACACTACCCATCATTCATATATATATTTTATATATATATATATACTTGTGTTTATATATATATATATATATATATATATATATATATATATATATATATATATATATAT
>CAIGQQ010034334.1:2508182-2519487 GCA_903798035.1 Danio albolineatus
TATATATATATATATATATATATATATATATATATATATATATATATTTATATACTTGTGTATATATTATATATATTAATGAAACATTCTATTACCAAAGTCACAGATTTTTACTTTAGAATTTGCAATTTCTTCACTGTTAATATTACAGTAATTTTTTACAGCTTATGTACACGGTTAAGATAATGCATAAAATTTATGGGGAAAAAGGCAGCTGTGGATGCCAGAACTTTACCATTAAAAATATGGTATAAACAGCAAACATATTTTCTAAATTTTACAGTATCATTTATAGCAGTGGTTCTCAACTGGTTTGTACGGTGGCTGAGAAAGGTTAACGCACTGCAATTTAAGAAAGCACATGCAATAACAAAAAACACCAGCAAATTAAGAAACAGTCTTCATCAATTTGACAGCACACCTGTTACAAATTCTCACAAGAGAGCTTAACGCGCTGCAATTTAAGAAAGCACATGCAATAACAAAAAACACCAGCAAATTAAGATACGATTTTCATCAATTTGACAGCACACCTGTTACAAATTCTCACAACACAGACAACGGAAGAAAACGCGCAGCAAGTTATTGAAAACACAACGGAAGAAAATGCGCAGCAAGTTATTGAAAACACAACGGAAGAAAATGTGCAGCAAGTTATTGAAAACACAACGGAAGAAAATGCGCAGCAAGTTATTGAAAACACAACGGAAGAAAATGCGCAGCAACTTGGTGAAAACACAACGGAAGAAAATGCGCAGCAACTTGGTGAAAACACAACGGAAGAAAATGCGCAGCAACTTGGTGAAAACACAAAGGAAATGTTTCAAGAGGAAGCAAAATAAGTCAAAAATTAATGCTTTTTTTGACCAAACACTCAATAAAAATGTTCCTGCGACCCACTTTTGGGTCACGACCCACCAGTTGAAAAACACTGATTTATATTATTACACACCAGTGTTTTAAAACACAATAAAATTACATATCATTTTCAGTAAAAAAAAACTAAACAAAAAAAAAAACAGCAGATGTGGTTGCCAGACCTTTACCTTTAAAAAAAATACTGTAGAAACTGTGAAATAATTTTTACAATTTAACTGTAATCTACTGTATTTCATTAATTGATAGCATTGCACACAGTGTTTTTGAGTGCTAACACTACACATCATATATATTAAGAAATCATACTGTTGACCTGGTTATGGATTTTTACTGTAGTAGTTTTACTGTTTTTTTTTCCGTTGAAATTACATAAAATTCACATTAAAAAATCAGCAGCTGTGGTTGCCAGAACTTCACCAATAAAAAAATAAAAAATTAATTTTCTAAATTTTACATATTTCAATCATTTATAGTATTGCACACAGTGTTTTAGAGTACTAACACTACCCATCATATATATTAAGGAAACATACTGTAAACAGAGTTACAGATCTTTCTGTAGCATTTTTACAGTTTTTTACTGTTATTATTACAGCACTTTTTTACAGTTTATGTACACTGATACGAAAATCCATCAAATTTATGGGGAAAAAAGGGCAGCTGTAGTTGCCTGGAAGCTGCGACCGTTATTTTTTTTTCCATTTTGTGATGCAGTTCCTCAACAAGCGTAATATTAAATGAGAAAACAGTGGGCGTGGCTTGTTTTTTCTACTGTGAGATGATTGGATGTTGTGAAGTAAAATTTTCATTCAGAAAAATTGAGAAATGGGTTTAAGAAGAGTTATTACAACCTAACAGACACATCCTGCTCACCATTTCTGTTTATTGTCATAGCACTGTCAAACTTTTTCAAAATTTTACAGTAAACTCCAGAAATTCCTTAATTTCTAATATTACACATTAATGTTTTAGAGCACTATATCATATGTATTAAGGAAACGTATTGTTGACCAGGTTGCAGGTTTTTACTGTAGCATTTGTAGTTTTTACTGTTGAAATTACATAAAATTTACAGTAAAAAACAAACAGCAACTGTGGTCATCAGAATTTCACCCGTCAAAAATACGGTAGAAACTGTACAATATTTTTCACATTTTTATGGTAAACTTTATAGTTTTACACACCAGTGTATATTTATATGATACATATATATTTATTTATTCTTTTTACTTTTTTCACCATGGTGTAAACATAATTCAGATGAACTAAAAAATGCATCACATTTCACATATTGTGTTGGTTTGTTTGTTTATTTGTTTTTTCATTAAGGCTTTGCCGAGACGCAGAGTCAGTGTGGCTGTAGTTCCCAAGTTTAATCTCCTGAACATCCCCGGGCAGACGCCAGCCACTGGCCCCAACATCACACCCGGTGCTCTTCCTGTGGTGGTGAGTCTCAAACACACTGCCTCGTCAGCAGACAAGTGTAACTAATGATGCTTTATCTACACGCTTCCTACATATGCCATTTTATCACGATGACCACTAAAGGCCACCGCGGCTATTTATCAAAGTGAGAGCTGCAAGATCTTTTACATGATTGTGTTCTGCTGTTGTTTAGTGTGAGGCGAACACCAGTAAAAACGGCAGCTCCTCAGATCCAACACAACAAGATGTGCCTGACAAGCCGTAAGTCACTGCCTTTCTCTGTCCAGTCACATACTTAATAAACTGGGAACAAGACTGGGAACTAGTGGGAGAAATTAAATGACTTTAAGCAGTGGAATGGTTAAACTGAATTCACAGAAACCATTAATGCCAATAAAGAAATGTTATTTTCAGGGCTTTACATTAACTTTTTTGATCACCAGCCACTGTGGCTAGTAGTTTTCCAAGATTACTAGCCACTCGCCATTTTCACTAGCCACACTTTTGTTGTTGGAAATATATTTTATATGCATAAATTTGACTTTGACATGGTAAAATGACTTGATTTAGATTTTGTGTTATGTCCACTTGCCTCCTCATTCATTTCACTGTTCTGTGTGTTGTGTATGAACTTGCTCAATGTGCATGAGCAATTGGGTTGTGTTGCTTTGCAATTAGTTTTTATTTCACATGACTTTTCAAGGCTCAAAATTAAAGATTTATCAAATTTATCTCTGACCAGACCAAAAATAAATTATTATTTCTTATCCACAAATTTTAAATGTGTCAAACAAGCAAAACATAGCTGTACACATGCTCATTTATTTCAACAAATTCTACAAAATATGTATTGGCATGTATCTAAAATGTACTAAATTTTCTGTCCTGGCTAAAGGTCCCAGATCACGGTACACATAAATGGGTAGTTAATCTCATATTTAAAGTAATGTTATTGTAAAAAAAAAAAAAAAAAGATAATTAAACTATAATAACAAAAAATAACTGCGCAAAAGAAAGCATGTAATAAAAAACACAGTGAGTGATAAGGAAATAATGATCAGGTGCACAAGGTTAATGTTAGGCCTGTAATCTGTACAAATAATAATTAAAATGAAAGCAGCGGCCGCTGTTTAACGGGAACGGGAGCGCACGCTCGCTTTTAAACAGTCGTGCGCATAACATCACCTGTGCTCGCAAGTGATCTCTCATGCAGTATTCAGCTGCTTCGCTTGCTGAACACGCGAACACAGTTATTTTTGTCAGTCGTGCTGCTTCTCAATTCTAAAATCATATTTGCATGAATACCGGGTCATCCTTTTTGTCTAACCCTGCTTTTAAGAAAACTACCATTTAAAAATGATTTTCAACCGGCCAGAGTGGCTAGTGGCGGTGTCTGTCCAACCCGCCACAGTGGAAATGTGGCGGGTTGGCGGATGTTAATGTAAAGCCCTGGTTATTTTTATGAACATACAGCAAGACGTGGCCTTTTTAATGGTTATAACTTACGCAACCTTTGAGGGGTTTTTTTCAGGGTGCTTAAAATAGTCTACAAAAATCTCATCTGCAGTCAGTTTTACATCCCATTTTGTCATTAAATCTAAACATTTGGACAGAAGCATTTGACAAAAAACAGTCACCAGTCTCTGACTGTACTGTTTTAATAAGAAAAGGCAGAGAGGGAGCATCACCATACTGTTAGATCCAAACACCAGGATTGAACTCAAATAAAGACAACAGCACACTAATCCCAACCCCTTATAATTCTAATCAAATGCCTTAAAACTTCCTATACTACTATAGAATGTTAAACCTACTTTATAAATATTGTCAAAATTTTGACAAAATACTGTTCATATTGTTTAAAACATAGGGGGCGCTCTTGTATGGTCACTGATGGAAAATAAATCTGGTGGTCATGTTTGGTACTGCGGCTAAAACAAACAATCTTACTGGAAGCTCATATAATTTCACTCAAACAATGACTTGTTCAAACTACTTGTTTAAAATGAGTTGAAACAACACAATTCTTTTTTGGGTCAATACTCTTTTTATGGTCAATCCACTTACATTTGTAAAAATGGTTAATTTAATTTAATGGATTTGTATTCAGACAACATGAAGGAATTGTGTGGAACCCCGCATTATTTTACAGTTTGGTTTCAATATTTAGTCTACATTTTCTGGCAATTTTAGGCTAAAACTAATTTAGTTTTTTGTAAAATACACATATTATGCAGTGTAATAAATATACATTTATTGTTTCATCATGTTCACAAATATAAAGGCGTATAGCTTTAGTGTTATTTAACATTTTGAACTCTTTTCACTTCAGCTACAATCCGACATCTTTTGTTGTCTTTAAAATGAGACCAAGCTTTAATCTATGCACCAAAGCATTGAAGATTGCCATTCATTTAAAGCAGGTGTGCCCAAACTTTTTCGTATAAAGGGCCAAAAACCAAATATCATTGATAGCCGTGGGCCAAAGATGAATATACCAGACTATTTTAAGTTAAAGTTGCTGTGGGTAATTCATTTCACAATATTAAAACAATAAATAGAATTCATTACTTTGACTCATGGGCAGCACAGTGGCTCAGTGGTTAGCACTGTCGCCTCACAGCAGAAGGATTCGAATCCCAGCTGCACCAATTGGCATTTCTATGTGGAGTTTGCCTGTTCTCCTTATGTCTATTTGGGTTTCTTCCAGGTGCTTCAGCTTCCCCCACAGTCCAAAACATGCGCTTTAGGTGAATTGAACAAACTAAATTGGCAGTAGTGTGTAAGTGTGTGTGCATGAGAGTGAATGTGTGTTTCCCAGTACTGGGTTGTGACTGGAAGGGCATCCGCTGCATAAAACAAATGCTGGAATTGTTGGGGGCTCATTCTGCTCTGATTCAAAGTAATTTATCCAATCATTAATTTTCCTTCAGCCTAATCTCGCAGAGATCGTATTAACTAATGCAGTATAACTTTTTAAATTATAACTTTATTGCAATAAAAACATAAACAATCACATTTATAATACAGTGGAGTTCAATGCTGAATATACTAGTCAAGTTCATTCTGCCTTTGCCTTCACTCACCAAAGTCTCTGCATTGTCCTCTTTCCAGAGTATGTACATTTATAACTAAATCTGAATCATTTACACCATTTAAATTGAAACGTTGAATTTCAGATAGCTCTAGCTTAACAATAAAACAAACAAATATAAGGTTACATTAAATTTGAAATGACTTCTGAATTTGAAATTAAAGTTACCAAAGGCTACCATGAGCTAACTTTGGGCCGCGGGCCCTAGTTTGATCATCTCTGATTTAAAAATATAGTTCATCCAAAAATGAACCCACATGTTATCCAAGATGTGCAACACAGGCTCATTCTGAAAATGTAGCCCTATATACATTTCTGGAGATCGCGAATTATGTAGCCAGAGCTACGTATGGCTGCATTTCATCTTTAAAATGAAAGCTACGAGGCGATATGACGGCATTACTTTTTTACGATATCAGCTGACCGCTTACCTCCGTGTGGACGGCTTTTCAGCTATTACTAGTTTGCCCAGTGGCTCTCTGCATACATCTAAGGATTTGAGACGTAGAGCAGATTTGATTAGAACTGACAACGGGGTTTGAGTCCAGTGTAAAACGGTTCCAGAAAGCAGGAAAGACAAAAACAAAAGCCAAAAAATGAAATAAACAAGTAAATAACAGAGTGAGAATGTGTAAAATCTGAAAACAGGGTAAAAATCAGGTTTAGGGCTTTTCTTTTTCTGGATGGCTTTTGAAAACACTGTCGGTTGGGTTTAGAGAAGGGGTGGGCGCTGGTCAGTCTGTGCTTTTTAAAACACTGTCGGTTGGGTTTA
The DNA here is from genome assembly GCA_903798035.1 of Danio albolineatus. NCBI lineage: Eukaryota > Metazoa > Chordata > Actinopteri > Cypriniformes > Danionidae > Danio > Danio albolineatus. The sequence goes on from CAIGQQ010034334.1 coordinate 2,514,353, forward strand.
GGGAAGGGGGTGGATGGGGGGATCGTTCGTTCGGTTGGTTGGTTGGTCAGTAAGTCAGTCAGTCAGACAGGCGACAGCGGCCTCTGGTGGACAAAAAAATGTAGCTCCTAGGATGTATTTGGCACTCTCCAGAAATGTATATGGGGTTCGTTATCAGAATGAGTCTGGGATGAAGATTTAGGTGACTTTTTTTCTTCAGTAGACGATTTTTAGATGAATCCGTAGTCCTTGGTGATACATACTGTGTTTTGGCAGTGAATGGTGATTGGTTTTTTAGATCAAACATAAACCCATACAAATGAGTCCAATAGCCATGTTCTCGGTTCTCTTTGAGTTGAACAAGTCATATTAATGTCAAAAAGTTGTACAGTTAAGGGGTTAAAAGATCTCCCAAAGAACATGTTTAAATATTTCATGTCTCACCATGTGCTCCATGTTTCTTTCCCTGGCATTCAAGTCTCTCCATTAGGCCAAAGGTTATTGTTGTTATTACCCATGGATGGTTAATGAAAGCAGAGAGATGGTTTGATAGTTCGCACACATCTGCGTAATGGCAGTTTTTTTATTGCTCTGTCCCTGTCTCTTCTTTCCTATGTGAAACAAAACAGTGGAAACCCTCTGACGGAGCAGGAAAGTGAAGCAACGCCAACCAAAGTTGTGTGCAGTCCAGAGAAAGTTACAGAAGAGATCAAAGCCAAGATCGAAGAAGAAGCGTATAATAAAGGGTAACACCCTTGGCACTACACTCAATCTGTGTGACTCCCCGCTCACTAAACAATAGCAGTTCAGATGATTAGATAGATATCACACGGTTGCATAATTGCAAAACATTCTCAGCAAGTGGTGCAGATTTTATCACTTGTTTTGAAAACGATCTAACCTGAAGAATATTAGCAACCTGTTGCTTAATATTCTGATCAGTTGTTAAAAAATAGTGTAATTCATAACTGGGTTGTAAAAACTCCCCTTTCTAAATGTGTTTTTATACACATTATTATACAATAAATGTATAATGTCTTGGTAGAAATGACCAGTACATGTTTTGTGTATATATACTGTAATAAGTTATTTCATCAACTGAACTAAATTCATGTTATTTCATGCAAAGTTTTAAATAGGTTATGCAAAGTTTAACTTAATATATATATTTTTTTATCACATTGATTGTTGACATTGATTGGAAATTACTAACCATAGTAGAATGATTATTCAATACTCTTGTTTTATTCGTGGTCAACAAATATGGGGTTCAAAATGTATCCGAAATGTTTCATATTCTATACAGTAAAAAAGAAAAAAGGAAAAAACAAAGATGTTTAGTAATGGAGTTTTGCCCTTTTTTTATTGTTTTCTAAATGTATTGTCAATTAATTCATCAATCAATCAATAACAACCTAAAACATTCATTTGATTCAACTACAACTTATAAAATATTACATTTTTAACAGAAAATATCCTAGTGATTTCCACATTAGACAGTTCATTGTCCATTTTAAGGATCTTTAATTTATGTATAAAACGCAGTCTATTCAAACCTGAGAATTGTACAGTTAAATTATTCAGAAGATCGTTAAAAAAACTCTGCATAGGCTACAAACCTGGTATTTTTATGTGAGTAAAAGCTATATTTGGGAATATTTTTATTTATTAAGAAATTAATTTTAATTATGGTAACAACATTTTTAAATTGGCTGAAGTAAAATATATTGCAAAAAATAAAAATTCCTGAGCAGTACATGTATATTTTAGTCTTAACACAAGTATAGTATACTGATATATGTATGTATATATTCTAGCTATATATATATATTCTATCTATAAATATATACTGTATACAGTTGAAGGATGTTCCTTAACTTTTATACATCTTAAAGTGACATTTAAAGGCTTAACTAGGTTAATTAGAATAAAAAGGCAGGTTAGGATAATTAGGCAAGTTATTGTATAATGATGGTTTGTTCTGTAGAATATTTTTTAAAATAACTAAAATATTTTGACCTTAAAATGGTTTTTAAAAAAAGTAAAAACTGCTTTTAGTCTAGCCAAAATAAAACAAATGAGACTTTTTCCGAAAGAATATTATCAAACACAATGAAAAATTCCTTGCTCTGTTAAACATAATCTGAGGAATATTTTTAAAGAAAAGAAGAAGAAAAAAATCAAAGGGGGGGCTAATAATTCTGACTTCAATTGTGTGAATATATCTATATATCTGTATATATCTATATATGTGTGTGTATATTTGTATGTATGTATGTATTTCTTTTTTAAATATTTCCCAAATTATGTTTAACAGAGCAAGGAGATTTTCACAGTATGTCTGATTTTTTTTTTTCTTCTGGAGAAAGTCTTATTTGTTTTATTTCGGCTACAATAAAAGCAGTTTTTAATTTTTTTTAAAAAGGTGGGCTAATAATTCGGACTTTAAGTGTATATATATATATATATATATATATACTGTATATACATATATATATATATATACATTCAGAGTTTTGCAATTTTGCTGTAAATCGTTAACAAAAAGCATCCGCATTGACCACAAATTTGTGATATTTTAATGTGACTAAAAGCTACATTTGAGTATGTTTTTATTCATTATATTTAATTATGATGACGTACCTTTATGATGATTATGATGATCTTTAAATTGACTAAAATGTGGACAGAACTAAAGTAAGCACATAAATGGCATGCATCTGCAAATGTATAGTGCTCTGTATTAATCAGATATTACCTTTGCTACAGATACCTAGAAGGACTGAAGAGGTGTAAAGAACTGCAGGAGCAGAAGGAGGAGGAGGAGAAGCAGAAGGAGTGTGACGAGGAAGCAAGAGCAAACACTGATAAAGACAGGAAGACTAATAGGTAACTCAAACTTCAACGTGCATGTCTGTCAAGTCACGTTCAATAAATCTGTCCTCATATTGTCTGTTATTTCAGCAGGTTTGAGGAGGCATTAGAGGTTCTCGACCGAATATTTCCCAAATTCTTCCGGCGCAATCGCGTGCTTTGGATTGTCCTCACTCTGTTCTTTGCTTCGTTCATCATTGTGAATGTCATAAACATCTTGAGTAGCCGCTACAATGACAGCGGAGACACTTCAGCAGAGAAGTCCGCCATCCCAGGTAAGAAGAAGTTTTTCGGACTGAATGTCGGGTCAAAGACTCCGGCGCCAGAATGACTTTATTCTCATCCGCCTTGGAGAAACGGATCATGGAAATCTGCCTTTGCAAACACTGATCTTCAAGTCAGTCTTTCACACTGCATTCAGCAAAACAGCAGAACTACTTGTTATTGTTATGGACCAAATGTGCTGAGATGAGAAATCAGATTGGTAGTCTACTAAACTGGCACCCTTGGTAAATATGAGAAAAGATGGCTGTGAAATACAAATGTGTTTATTGTTTAAATATAACTTGTTTGCACATTTTTATTAAACAAAAACTTTGTTAAACATAGGTTATGTCTAGATCTATTATATATTATCATATTGTTCATCACACAATTTAACTGCGAAGATGGAAAGCAGCCTGAGTCAAACGTTATCAAACAATTAATTTGCGTTAAGGAAATATGAACCTACTCAGATTAATCACATACGTTAATGCATTGTCGCTGACACTGTTTGTATATATATATATATATATATGGCGCCACGGTGGCGTTGTGAGTAGCACGTTCGCCTCACAGCAAGAAGGTCGCTGGTTCGATCCCCGGCTGGGCCAGTTGGCATTTCTGTGTGGAGTTTGCATGTTCTCCCAGTGGTTGCGTGGGTTTCCTCCGGGTGCTCCGGTTTCCCCCACAGTCCAAAGATATGCGGTACAGGTGAATTGGGTAAGCTATATTGTCCATAGTGTATGTATGTATGTGTGTGAATGAGAATGTATGGATGTGTTTCCCAGACATGGGTTGTGGCTGGAAGGGCATCTGCTGCGTAAAACAAATGCTGGATAAGTTGGCGGTTCATTCCGCTGTGGCGACCCCGGATTAATAAAGGGACTAAGCCGAAAAGAAAATGAATGAATGAATATATATATATATATATATATATATATTAGGGCTGTCAAAATTAGCGAGTTAAAGCACAGCGATTAATTTGAAATATTTAACGCGTTAAAAAAATTAACGCATTTAACGCATGGGCAGTTTTTTTTTATTTCCTGTTGTGGCCGACGTGTGTTCAGGGCCGGCGCGTCCATAGAGGCGACCTAGGCAGCCGACAAGGGCGGCAGAATAGTGAGCGAACCCCCCGGTCCTCACTTTAATCCGCGACACCTACCCCCTCCCTCTCGCTCCTCACGTTCATCCGCGAACCGGTCACTTTCTTTTTCACTTTCGGGTTGAGGGCGGTGTGATCACCGTTCGCCTACAGCACCAGTTCAGCTTGCTCCGGCCCTGCGTGTGTTTAATGAGCAAAGGAATATGGATAAAGGATGATATGGATAATATGGATCATGTAAATGTACTCAGTGAAAGTGCCAGATGATGTCGCAAGCTGTCAAAGACAGCCCATTCCTCTCTAAGTTGATTCTAAGCACCCTCAAATGTTTCATTAAGTTTGACGTGTTTTCCTCCTACACGCAACTTTTCTAAAGCGTCTGCTTCGCGTTGCTGTATCAGAATCATTGCTTGAGAAATACAGGCATACTTGATTTGAAAATCACTTGAAACATGATTTGAAGGGAGTGCTATACTGCGCGCTCTCTCTCTCTGTCTGAGAGTGTGTGTGTGCGTGCGTGCGTGTGTGTAGTCACCCGATAATGTCAACAGACTGGACTGGCTAAATGTTAAAGAGGACTAAGCAAAATTGTTTCTAGTTTATAATTAATGTTCTCAACTCGCAAAACAACTTTAAAATGAATACAATTGTTTGTATTCAATACTTTTTTTTTTTTTCCCAGTTTCCATATTTGCAATGCCTGTATTTTGGATTTTTTTGTAGTTCACTTAGAATCCAACATGGAAATAATTTTTGTTTGTTATTGGCATTGATTGTTTTAAAATTCTAATGGCACTTACATGCCTGTGTTTTTATTTCTGTAATAAATACGGCTTTTCGTGATTAATCATGATTTATCACAAACAAAAGTGTGATTGATTTGTTAATTTTTTAATCAATTGACAGCCCTATA
>CAIGQQ010034334.1:2519887-2532099 GCA_903798035.1 Danio albolineatus
ATATATAGTGCTTAGTGTAAATGAATGCACCCCATTTTGAAAGGATGCGATTGTTCTACCCACTACACCACCATAGCACTGCTACAAGTGTGATATTGCCTTTATACAACAGTTCAAGCAATAATTAAGACATTCCAATGTTATGAATCTGGTTTCTGTCTTTTCCCCAACACATGGTCAGGACAAGGGTTGAAGTGACCAACATCATTTCATTCAGTTTCTTTTAGGCTCAGTCCCTTTATTAATCTAGGGTCACCACAGCGGAATGAACCGGCAATTTATCCAGCATATGTTTTACGCACCAGATGCCCTGGAGGAAACCCATGCAAGAACTTGCAAACTTTACACAGAAATGCCAACTGAATCCAGCTGAGGCTCAGCTGAGGCTGCACCACCGTGCAGCCCTCCAATAAAACAATTCACCCAATTTGTTTTAGTTGTTGTTGTTAATACTATAAGAAAAAAATCTGAAGGTTAAAAAATGAAGACATTTTTATTCACTGCATCTTTTATCACGTTTACCAAGGGTGCCAAAAATGAGTGGAGCGCAATGTAAATTGATAAGTTCTATTACTTGAGGTTAGGAATGTTTTCTTACTAAGGAGAAATATTTTATGAGACTAATGTCACATTTGATTTATGATTATACCACTTAAACCTTACAATTAAACTTCTCAGGTTTTGTGAAATTCTATATTTGAAATATTAAGTACGATATTTAAAACTGTATGTTGCCGTTGTCTATGTTGTTTATTTGAATTGACATTCCAAGGTAGATCCTAAAGTGCAATAGTTGGCAACTTCTAGTTGATGGTTGTGTGTGTATGTGTGTGTGTGTGTGGTTGGGACTTAAGAGCACTGATTTTTAATAGTACTGACTTTTTCACAATTTTGAAGAGCACTTTTAACTAGCATGAAAGACTCCATATTTGCACATGTGTGCTTGTGTTTACTGTGGTGCCACTTTGTATCTTGTAATAAAGGTGTTTAAAAATCAGACGTGGTTGTTTCTAGAGTACGTGTGGGAATTATTTCACTTTTTCACGTTAGAGGAAACTAGTTTTGAAAAAAAAAAATCTGGGTGCATTTGCAGAACAAAAAATCCAACCCAGGATTATTATTGATACATACCCCATATACATTTCTGGAGAAAACGAAATGTGTCCCAGGAGCTAATTTTTTATTTTTTTAATTTTTTTCCAATCCACCAGAGGCGACAGTGTGCGCTTTTTCAGATCTCAGATTTCTCTCATGAGTGCCATTCGTACCTGCTGTTCTGAAGTAAATCCACCAGAGGCCACTGTCGACTGACTGAGTGACCAATCAACTGACCCTTCTTCCTTCTTCCCTAAACCCAACCAATTGTGTTTTCAAAAGGACAGATTGACCTGACCACCCCTTCCCTAAACCCAACTGATAGTGTTTTCAAAAGCACAGATTAACCCAATCACTCCCTTCCTTAAACCTAACCAACAGTGTTTTCAAAAGCACCAATTGACCCAATCACCCTATTCCCTAAACCCATCCGATAGTTTTTTCAAAAGCACCGATTGAACCAATCACCCCCTTCCCTAAACCCATTTGATAGTGTTTTCAAAAGCACTGATTGACCCAGACACTCTCTTCCCTAAACCCAACCAATAGTGGATTCAAAAGCACTAATTGACCCAATCACCCCTTTCCTAAACCCATCCGATAGTGTTTTCAAAAGCAACTGATTGACCAAATCACTCTCTTCCCTAAACCCAACCAATAATGTATTCAAAAGCACTAATTGACCTAATCACCCCTTCCCTAAACCCAACCGATAGTGTATTCAAAAGTGCTAATTGACCCAATCACCCCCTTCCCTAAACCCATCCGATAGTGTTTTCAAAAGCACTAATTGACCCAATCACCCTCTTCCCTAAACCCAACCGATAGTGTTTTCAAAAGCACAGATTGACCCGATCACCTCCTTCCCTAAACCCAACCAACAGTGTTTTCAAAAGCACTGATTGACCCAATCACCCTCTTCCCTAAACCCAACCGATAGTGTTTTCAAAAGCACCAATTGACCCGATCACCCCTTCCCTAAACCCAACCGATAGTGTTTTCAAAAGTGTGTATTTGTTTTTTTATCCTGATAGGGACTTAAACCTGAATGCACACAGACTCATGGGGACGAAATAGAGGTCTCTATGGGTAAACATGTTTATAAATCACACAGAGTGACGTATTCATAAATGTAAAAATGCAGATTGTTTCCTGTGAGGGTAGAGTTGGGGTAAAGGGAGAGAATATTCGGTTTGTATGATAGAAACATCATTGTCTATGGGTCCCCTCTGGGATATGAGAACAAGTGTGTGTGTGCTTGTGCCTGTGTGTGTTGGAGAGATATTTTGCCGGAAGTGTGTTTGAGCTGTGTCTGCGTTCTATCGCAGGAAGTGAGATGGACATCAGCCGTTAATAAGCAAACACAGGGGGAACAGGAGGAAATTGTCCATTAAGAGACCAAAGCAGAAAAAACAAGCCAGAGAAGAGAGTGAGATCCGAGCACATCATCTCAGCAGCGTCTTCACAAACAACACACAGTCAGTTCACTGCACAGGCCTTCACACACACACACGCACACACACACACACACACACACACACACTTTTTTTTATGAATTAAGAAGCATCTCATAATGAAAGTATTATAGATATATGAGTGTTTTGAGCGGCGACACTGTGGCTCAGTGGTTAACACTGTCGCCTCACAGCAAGAAAGTCGCTGGTTCGAGCCTCGGCTGGGTCAGTTGATATTTCTGTGTGGAGTTTGCATGTTCTCCCTATGTTGGCGTGGGTTTCCTCCAGGTGCACCAGTTTCCCCCACATTCCAAAGACATGCGCTATAGTTAAATTGAATAAACTAAATTGGCCATAGGGGCGTCACGGTGGTGCAGTGGCTAGTACAATCACCTCACAGCAAGAAAATTGCTGGTTCGAGTCTGGGCTGGGTCTGGTTGGCATTTCTGTGTGGAGTTTGCATGTTCTGCCCGTGTTGCTGTGGATTTCTCCGGGTGCTCCGGTTTCCCCCACAGTCCAAAGACATGCGCTACAGGTGAATTGAATAAACTAAATTGGCCATAGGGGCATCGTAGTGGTGCAGTGGGTAGCACAAATTGGCAGTTCATTGCGCTGTGGCAACCCCTGATTAATAAAGGGACTAATGCCAAAAGAAAATGTATGAATGAATGAACAATTGGCCGTAGTGTATGTGTGTTTCAATGAGTGTGTATGAATGTTTCCCAGTACTGGGTTGCAGCTGGAAGGGTATCCGTTGGCGATTCATTCCACTGTAGTTACCCCTAATGAATTAAGGCTAAGCCGAAGAAAAATGACTTAGCTGAAGGAAAATGAATGAATGAAGAGTGTTTTCATTCATTTTTCTTGTCGGCTTAGTCCCTTTATTAATCCGGGGTTGCCACAGCGGAATCAACCGCCAACTTATCCAGCATATTTTTACGCAGCGGATGCCCTTCCAGCCACAACCCATCTCTGGGAAATGAAGAGTGTTTTGTTGCTTTAAAAAATAATGAAGAGTTTTAAGTAGAAGGCAACTGACTCTAATAATACAAATAATAATGTTTGTGTCAGAGGAACTGTCATGTAACTAAACTTAGAATTAAATGATGCTTAGCATAATAAAATGTTATCACACCTTTTTAAAAAAAAAAGTGTAAAAAATTATGTAAGACTGATAACAGGAACCAGAAGAGAAAACAATGGCTGTTTCTCAGTTCCAAGAACGGACTTGCAGGGATGTAGCAGACATTTTAAATGGGATGTGGGTCAGTATGAGATCCAAAAGTTTACGTTCATATAATTATTAATCATTTGTTTCTAAATGGTCTGTCTCTAAAAGCAAGGGGGGCATATCACCAATCCCCTCAGAGATATACTTATTTACCTCAGGAGTTTCCCTAAACGAATCAGTGACATTAAAAACATTAGCATGAACATTTTAATAAAGGCATAAACACATTAAGGGTGTTTATTTGTTGAAATTCGTATTAAAATCTGTTTTATTTGTGATGTGCAGTGTATATTTGCAAAGTCTTATGCTGAGTATATATATATCGTGAAATGGGGGGAAACAATAAATTGTCGGATGCTGTTATGTTTAAATAATGTTCGGTTAAAGATGCGCGAGGGTCATGTGACCATCAGGAAGAACGCAGCATCTCATTTCTCACAGGACGCGTTCTCTGTCCTCGCGGTCTCCCGAGTTAGTTCTCCTGATGTGACCTGGCAAGACTGCTCTCCACAAGAACACGAGTCCGTTCTCTGCGTTCTAAGAATTGAGAAACAGCCAATAAATCTATATAAAATGCTGCGCTTCCCACCTCCAGTCGCAATGACTTCTGGGACTTCTAGAGTAAGTTCGATGCTCAAGTCAGCATCGGTGCGTCCTCGGTACCAAGAACACATCCAGGAACTCTCACGCGTCCTCCGTTCTTGCAGTCTTGAGTATTGGATCTGAACTTTGGCAGTTGATGATGACGTTACATGAGAACACGAGGACACAAGACCGCTGAAGAACGCATGTTGAGAAACAGCCATAGTCACATTTACTGTCCCGCCCATATACAGTATGCTGGAATTTAAACACCTTGTACAAGTAATTATCAGTTATTGATTATGATGTAACACTAAGTAGAGCTTTATAAATGTACATACAGTATATTAAAATATAGAGAAAGAATATAAAAATATAAATACTTTTTTCCATATGATAGATCTCTTTTGCCTATGATCATATTGCCAATGCTTGTCTTTTGTTAAAAAACATGTCAAGCTGTCAATAATTTGTCCCAATTATGAATTTCAGAATAATGATCTCATAGTTTTGCTTATTGTATCTCATAACTATTACTTAGCCTAACTATTACTTATTTTTTATTATTTTATTTTGTTTTATTTATTTTTTATTTTAGAAAAGAAATGAGCTCCCAAAGTGCACGCTTATCAGGAACATCCTATGAGAAAAGCTGATACTTGACCAGATTAATCCTGAGCATGTTTCCCTGCTGTTGCGGATCAAGTATGACTTTATTTAATTTAATTTTTAATTTTTATTATAATTTTGTTAAATATTTTATTTTTTTTTTATTTTATTAAAAATAGGCGCCACGGTGGCGCGTGAGTAGCACGTTCGCCTCACAGCAAGAAGGTCGCTGGTTCGATCCCCGGTTGGGGCAGGTCCCGGTTGGGCCAGTTGGCATTTCTGTGTGGAGTTTGCATGTTCTCCCCGTGGTTGCGTGGGTTTCCTCCGGGTGCTCCGGTTTCCCCCACAGTCCAAAGACATGCGGTACAGGTGAATTGGGTAAGCTAAATTGTCCATAGTGTATGAGTGTGAATAAGAATGTATGAATGTGTTTCCCAGAGATGGGTTGTGGCTGGAAGGGCATCCGCTGCGTAAAACAAATGCCGGATAAGTTGGTGGTTCATTCCGCTGTGGCGACCCCGGATTAATAAAGGGACTAAGCCGAAAAGAAAATGAATGAATGAATGAATGAATTTTATTAAAAATAAAGAATAATTATTTTATTTTATTGTTAATTTTTATTTATTTATTTATTTATTTATTTATTTATTTATTTATTTATTTATTTATTTATTTTATTTATTTATTTATTTTAATGGGCCTCCCAAAGTGTTCAGTTATCAGAAAAATCATATGAGCACAAATAAGCACATTTTTTGACCAATCCTGTGCATGTTCCCCTGGTTTTATTAAGTATGAATTTAATAATTTAGATTTAATTAATTTTTTAAAATTAAAATTGTATTTTATTTTACTGATTTTTATTATTTATTTATTTAATTAAAAATATATTTAATATTTTTTTCTTTTAGTTTAATATTTTATTTTATATTTTATTTAATTTAACTTAAATTTTTATTAATTATTTTTATTTTTATTTGGGGGCCTCCCAAAGTGCTCCGTTATCAGTAACATCACATGAGATAAAGCAGATATTTGACCAGATCAGTCCAGAGCATGTTCCCCTGGCGTTCCAGATTTCCTGCACAGGTTAGGGATATGCACTGTACTCTCAATGACACAAAGCATGGAAATGTTTGTGTGTGTTGGCGTGCGTCAGCAGGTCTTCACTCACACACACTTTCTCCTTGGTCTCCTGAAGAGCGGCGTCCTCATCAGAGATGCCAGCGCACCTCCTGTTTCCTCTTGGTCATGACACTTTGTACGGGTCATTTATGCAATAACCGCCCCTCTACGCAATGGGACGCCCCCCTGGGGAGTTTAGCCTCCCTATAACCTCTCCGTTTGACACTCGGAGGAACACTTGACTCAGAAACACCATGACAAGAGTCTGGATGAGGAAGATGATGATGAAGATGGTGCTTCTCAGTAGCATGTTCATCTCTGCTCTGACGTTTGACATGAGACTGGTGAAAGGTAAGATCTGCCATGAGCGTTTATTTATTGACTGTTTCTTTTATTAGAGTTATAGATGGAGGGTTTGGATTATGTGTAATGATTTTTGTGATGTTGTTTATAAATGTTGATTATATGTGCATCTTGGACCACAAAATCAGTCACGGGGTCTTTTTTTTAAACAATAAGCTTTACATTAAGTTATGGTTTGTTTGGATATGAAAATATTTGACTACTATCTGAAAATCTGCAATATGAGGGTCCAAAAAAACTAATTATATAGAAAATGATCTTTAATTAGTGTAAACTAAGTGCTTATAGAGATCCCAGAGATGGTTTGTAGTTGGAAGGGCATCCGCTGTGTAAAACATATGCTGGATAAGTTGGTGGGTCATTCCGCTGTGGCAACCCCTGATTAATAAAGGGACTGAGGCGAAAAGAAAATGAATGAATGACAAGTGCTTATAGCAATGCACATTACTAATCTAAAATCATGATATTTACTTAATATTCCAGTGATTTTTGGCTTAAAATAAAAATCTGTCTATTTTTTTATCCATACAATGTATTTTTTATTTGTAAAATATTAAAAAGTAGCCATTGACTTCCATGGTAAGTTTTTTTTTTTAATTATCAATGCTACCAGTTTCCAACATTCTTCCAAATGTCTTCTTTTTGTTACACAAATAACAATATTTTTTTTTGCATTTTGTTTTGCAGTATTTTTCTTTTACTATGAATATAAATGATTTAATAAATTTTAACATACTTCAAAATATCTTCTTTTATGCTTTAGGTGAACTTGCACAGAATCAAAAAAAAAAAATCTCTGTCTTCTTCTGATGAACAGTGCATTAGGCCATTAATTTCCATAGTATCCATTCCCCATTATGAATATAAATGGTTACCAGTTTCCAACATTCTTAAAAATATCTTCTTTTGTGTTTTGGGTGAACTAAGCCCTTAATTTTGTTCCACAAAATATCAATATTTTGTCTGTTTTCTTCTCTTGAGTAGTGCACTCTAAATACTGGAAGTCATTGACTTCCACAGTATTTCCCCCCTATTATGACTATAAATTGTGAACAGTTTCCAACATTTTTTTAAAAATATCTTCTTTTCTGTTTTAAGTGACCTATCCCTTTAATTTATGCTATGCAAAATAACATTATTTCTCTCGGTTTTCTTCTGGTGAGCAGTGCACCCTAAACAAGCCATTGCATTTCACCCAATTATGACTATAAATGGTTACCGGTTTCCAACATTCTATAATACATCTTCTTTTTGTTACACAAAATATTACAATTTTTTGCATTTTTTTCTTCTGATGACATAGTTTTACCCCCTACTATAAATATAAAATTGACTACACACATTTGAACATTCTTCAAAATATCTGTTTTGTGTGAACTAACCCTTTTATTTTTGTTACACAAAATAGCAATATTTTGTCTGTTTTTTTTCTTTCTAATGAACAGTGCACCATAAACAAGCCATTGACTTTTTCTCTTTTTTTTTCTTTTACTTTTTTTCCCCCATTATGGGTATAAATGGTTACTGGTTTCCAGCATTTTTCAAAATATCTTCTTTTGTGTTTTGTGTGAACTAATCCTTTAATTTTTGTGACACAAAATAAAAATATATTTGTATGTTTTTCATCCGAAGAACAGTGCACCCTAAACAACCAATTGACTTCCATAGTATTTTTCCTTATTATGAGTATAAATGGTTACTGGTTTCCAACATTCTTCAAAATATCTTCTTTTGTGTTTAGTGTGAACTAATCCCTTAATTTTTTGTGACACAAAATAACAATATATTTGTATGTTTTCTTCTGATGAACGGTGCACCCTAAACGAGCCATTGACTTCCATAGTATTTTCCCATTATTATGAATACACGGTAAATGGTTAACGGTTTCAAACATTCTTCAAAATATCTCCTTTTTGTTACAACAAATAACAATATCTTTGCGTTTGTTTCATCTTTTGATGAATGGTGTACCATAAACCAGCCATTTTTCACATACTATGAACATAAATGGTTACCAGCTTCCAACATTCTTCAAAATATCTTCTTTTTTATCCCTTTAATATTTGATATACAAAATAACAATATTTTTCCAGTTTTACTGATGGTGTACTGTACCTTAAACCAGCCATTTTCCACATACTATGAATATAGATGGTTCCCAGCTTCCAACATTCTTCGAAATATCTTCTTTGTTTTTATCCCTTTAACTTTTGTTATACAAAATAACAATATTTATGCATTTTTACTGATGAATAGTGTACCTTAAGTAGTATTTTCCTCCTAACATAAATATATAAACGACTTCAAAAGTTTCAACGTTCTTCAAAATATCTTCTTTTTTGTTATAGGTGAACTATCCCTTTCATTTTATTATGCAAAATAACTATATTTGTGTATGTTTTCTTCTGATGGACAGTGTACCCCAAACAAGCCATCTCCGGGGTATCAGAAGCTTCCATTGGGAGTCAATATGCTTTAAACGCATCATCAGCCAGGGATCTTTGTGAGCATCTCGGATTGACGATTGCAAACAAAGCACAGCTAGCAGAGGCTCAGAAACACGGCCTGGAGACGTGCAGGTAAAACTGCTCAATTCTGAAAAAAACCCTGATGTATTTAATGCAGGGGTCATTCATAGTCCTCTTTTGAAATGCTAGGTTCGGGTGGATCGATGAGCAGATCGCTGTTGTACCTCGAGTCCAGGTTAACCCCAACTGTGGGAATGGCAGGACTGGGGTTGTGGTGTGGCGTGCAAATCCCAGCAAGCAATTTGATGTCTTTTGCTTCAATGTAACAGGTAAACCATTTGAATTAATCATGAATCGTTAAGAGTACACTGTAAAAAAAAAGAGTGACTAAAAGGGCGACATGGTGGCGCAGTAGGTAGTGAAGGTCGCTGGTTTAAGCCTCGGCTGGGTCAGTTGGCATTTCTGTGTGGAGTTTGCATGTTCTCCCTGTGTTTGCGTGGGTTTCTTCTGGGTGCTCCGATTCCCCCACAGTCCAAAGACATGCGGTATAGGTGAATTGGGTAAGCTAAATTGTCCGTAGTGTATGTGTGTGAATGAGAATGTTTCCCAGTGATGGGTTGTAGCTGGAAGGGCATCCGCTGCGTAAAACAAATGCTGGATAAGTTGGCGGTTCATTCCGCTGTGGCGACCCCGGATTAATAAAGGGACTAAGCCGACAAAAAAATAAATAAATGAATGAATGAATGAGTGACAAAAAGTCAAGACAACAAACATTTTTCTGATGCTTTAACTCAGTAGTTCTCAAACTGTGGTACGTGTAGCACTAGTGGTACTCTGAAGAATCGCTGAGTAATTAAAGTTAAAAAACGAACACACTTTTAACCCTTTGACGCGTACAATAACACTGACGTGTAAATTAATTTCAATAGGCTACACTTTATATTTTATTTTCAATTTTCTAAAGCTTGTTATGTATTCTATCATTCGAAGCAATATTTGTAACGGTTGTCTCAGGGGCGCCGCTAGCAATTTTGGGCCCCATGAAAAAATATGAGGATGGGCCCCCTACTACCAAGCTAGCTATCCAAACTCTTTGTCTGCAATGTAGTTATACTGAGGTATGCATTTTATTATTGATTTTGTCCCCTACTTATCAGTATTTAGTGATAGAACGGCCATGACTGAAGCTAGCAGATGATTTATTTTTCAAATGTAAATGTAGTACAAGAAAAGGAACAGTAATCAAATATTCACTGAAAATCTGACATTTATAAACACACAAAACACCAATGTGTAACTATTTAAATAACTGCACTGCAATAGTGGCTCATACAATGCGCAATACACTTTGATTGAGGATTTTGCAAGCAAGAAGGCCAGGCGTTTGACACTTGGAATTTAAGTTACTGTCAGGTTAATCAACAGACCGTTTTTAAATGTATTTATGTTTTGTTTATTTGGTTTGCAGTGTGCTGGATTTTGCACTCTGTTAATATAAATTTGTTTAATCTTTTTAATTGCGGATTTTGCTGGCAAGAAGGCCAGGGTTTTGCCATTTAAGTTATGGTCAGTTTAAACAAAAGAACATTTCTTATTTATGGGTCTCATTGTAATATAATGTTGTGTCTTATTGATTTAGTGTATAGTGTGTCATTTAGGATGCAGCTAATGAAATAAATGACCAAAATACCAAATAATAGCCTACCTGGCATGAGTATAACCGCATTCACCATCGAGAGGCGCTGTAATCACTCTCACAGGAGAAAACTGCTTTCACAATCCAAAATAAATAAAGTTATCCAACATGTGCCCGATAGCTCCGCCCCTTCCGTTACGTGCGCAAAGCTGCGGTCGTTGAGTGTGTGAAGTGTCCGTCATACTTCATTTTACCGGCAGAATGAGTGTATCATCCCGGTAATTAAAGTGTACTTATTATTCTTAGAGTTATCAGTGTGAACGCACAACTTACACTATTTATACTACAAAGTGGCGTAGAATAGTGCATAAGTGTGCGATTTGGGACGCAGCTGATGTTAACCTCGAGGTCATCGCTGCTTTGACAGTTTACCTGACGATCGCACACAAAGCATCAACTCTCTTCCCACTACTGACGGACTGAACCATACAGCGAAAGGAGGGGGGGTGCAATTTGACAGTGACAGTTGTGACAGACACGAGGGGCAGATATAAGCCGTATTTTTAGTTTTTATTTCTAATAAATTGTTTTACTTGTAATTTAGAGATACATTCATAATTTATATTACATTATAGTACTGTTATTAACTATAAAGCAGATCTCTGTGGGCCCCTAGAGTGCATGGGCCCTTAGAATCGTCCTAACTTTTCCTCCCTTAACAGCGCCCCTGTTATGACTATTATGTACACTGTAAAAAAAAAAGAGTGACAAAAAGTCAAGAAAACAAACATTTTTATGATGCTTCAACTTGTTAAATAAGTTAATAAGGTTTGAAGTTTGTGTGTTATTTGGCACCGGATCAGTACAAACGCTTAGTGTGCCAAGGAAATCGGAAACTGTGGATGTGACATCATCACAGATTGGTTTCCTATGAGGGTCATGGATGTGGAAAAGCGGAAGGAAGCCGGAGGGATGAATTGGCAAACGCCTGATCAAGTTGAACATGATGTGCATCTCGTTGCCTGTTATGTAACAAGCTTGAGGTATCATTGATTTATTTTTCAGAATTAGAGACGCAGGCTTCCATAAAGGCGCACCAAATGACAACCGGAAAGCCGGAAACGGCGCGGTCATCTGTAGCACCGACTGCTGGAGTTCATCTGAGGAGAAGACCGTTTCATAAAATTCCTGCCCGTTTGTCCAGTGTTCCTCCTTCAGCCTCTCCAGGTCCCTCTGTGGTCCACAGGGCTGATGATGGCAAACATCTGGCCCTGAGCAGTGGCCCAAATGAAGGTAAATCATAGGGCCCTGTCATACATTTCATTATTGATTTATTTGTTTGTTAGCTTCAACCTAGTGCAGGGATCATTGTCATGTCCTGCGGCACATTGTTTAAATAGAAAATTACATTCATTCATTTCATTTATTCATTCATTCTGTTCATTGGTTCATTTATTCATTAATTTGTTCATTCACTCATTCCATTCGTTCGTTCATTAATTCGTTCATTTTGTTTATTCATTCATTTCCTTTGTTCATTAATTTGTTCATTCATTCATTTATTCATTCATTCATTCATTCATTACATTAGTTTATTCATTAATTCATTCATTCATTACATTAGTTTATTCATTCATTTATTTATTTGT